>APFE031464877.1:173568-233181 GCA_000404065.3 Pinus taeda | reverse complement strand
TAGAATAGGATTTCCATTTGCATTAGACACTTTAGGAGATCAACAAAAACAAAACCCCAAACAAAATAAAATCTATAAAACAACGAAGTAAGAAAAAGGTTAACTAAGCACATATGGTGCACCACACTTCATCAGTTTACGATACCCGGATTGATAATTTATGTAGAGCAATTTAAGACATTAAATTGACTAGACACCTTCCATCCTAGCTGACAAACAAATTGTCAATGCATCCCCAGACAAGAAATTTGTAGCATCTGGTTCTAGAAAGCAACAACCATCAGCTCAGTCTCCAAAATCCACAGGTAATACAATGTAGTGAATTAATCATTGCCTCTCATAGGACCAAAAGTCTCCTCTCTTAAAAATCCCCACTAAAAAATTGGGTGCAACAATTGAACACATGAAAGACATGAAATAATTTGCAAATCTGTTAGACCTTGACCTTTAGAGCCACTTCTCATCAGCTGGATGAGAAAAAACTAGACAATTAGGGGGGGTTTCGAACTTAATGTGGGATCTAGAGGATTTCACAATCATCTTTAACAACATTGAAGATTGGGACAATATATTCCAAGGAGGTCCATATCCCTTCCTCATGAATATTGGGATCCATAAATCTTGACGCATATAAGAAATAAAATCAAACACTTCATCATTTTGTCTGATATCATGGAAAAAGGAAGATATACCTCATATGTCAGGATTTATATGTATTTGGATCTATCCAAACCCTTACCAACAAGTATTCTTGCGAGTCACAAAGACACTGTTCGAGAGAAGTTGATAGATTATGAGAAAATCCCTTTTCGTTGCTGCCATTGCCATGCATATGGCCACCTATTCAGGGATTTCCCAGCAAAACCACCACAATAACCTAATTCGGAAAACATGACTGCTACTCAGGCTCCCCCTAAGAATGAGTTCACTATAGTTTCAAGAAAAAGTAAAGTCTCTACACGATTAGGAGAAGGATCTTCTAGGAAAGGCCATCAAGGGAAAAATTGGTACACAATTCTTCAACACATGGAGGAAGTAAAAAAGCCTAAATAGGAAGCACCATTAGCCAGTCATGCTCCAGAACAATCTACTCAGGGGAAACTAACCAATACAAAATCAAATGTGGTCTCCTACCTTCATGAGCCTAGGTCAAAGAAAAACACGGTTAACTAGGATAGCCCAACTCCAATGGAGGAAGAAGATCTGGAATATTTGGAACTAAAAAAACATATGTCTTGATAAAATCATAGAGGAATGGTAAAAGAAAACCCTGCTGTGGTGAAGTAGAATTATAAGTGCAGACATGAACGAATTCCTCTAGCCCAACAATGGGTCTAGCCACAACAGATACATTCTATGGAAGATTTCCTTAGGTTAGAATCAATCAATAGGGCCTACCTCTTGGTCACTTATCCTTCTTGATGATGCCCTCTCTTAATCATTCCAACAATCTCTCGCTTCCTTCTTCAATCTCCTGAAACAAGTAAAAAACAATAGCACAGAAACATAATAATAGACAAATTGCAATTCAACCTACTTAACAAGTCAAGAAACATTAAGAAATGAATGTGTAATATTACAAAACATGTAGGAAATCAATCAATAGTTGCATATATTAATATCTAAGAGAGATTACAACCATTTGCCTTGACGTTACAGTCTTCCTATCACAAGACCAGGTTCCCACACACTTTCTCTAGCATTCCACGATGGATTCAAACAACAATAGTTTTAAAGCTCTTCCCTTTAGGCTTCACTTTAAACCAAAACACACTTCTCCCTCACACAACTAGATAGCTACAACTAGTAGTAGCTTTCTTGTCTACTCCAAACCAAAATAGCATCAATACTCTACAACTATAACACTCACACTAAACCAAAAAGTAGCTTGTGCTTGGGAAGAAGGGAGGTTTATATAGGAAATATGGATGGGAGATGGATCCTCTTCTCATGGGAGAAGGACTTATCCATTGATGTAGTTCCATCATTATAGGGGAAAGGAGCCCAAGCTGTCATCCTCGACCCCATCCAGCCAAATCATTTACCAGACTTCCGTCACGGAGCTTTTAGAGCTGGAAGCTTCAGCTCTAATTTAAAAAACTTTCGGTAACAGGACCGACGCGACTGGAACACAGCTCAGTCACTCTGGTCAGCATGAGGAGTAGTGCTAATCTCTACACATTGGTGCGGGGGAGACAAACACCATTAGCACCGATCTTGTAAACTAGGAAAAATAGAAGTTTCAAGGGAAATGGTGCAAAAGAAAAATGATTTGCGCATTAAGAGGGACAAAATGAGAGTTTCTTCATGAAGGCAAAGCATGCAGGGTTCATTGTATAGGTCCTCCAGGATCAAGGAATGGGGAGTACAGGGATAGTGCCAAAATGTTGTGTAATTAATGCCCCCTAAAACGTGAAGGCCGAGCTGGAGTGAGGGATGAAATGCTTTATAAATTAGTGCGGGGAGTCGGTCTGCCATCTGAAAACCTACAAGCAAGTACATATACATATACATAAACTGAGATCTCTGTCAAATGATACATGAATCATGGATGGACATAGCCATCTAGAGAATGATCATGTAAGTGGATCCAAGTATGGGCACAACTATCCGTCAAAGAGAATCATAATGAAACCAAGGTATGGTCGCAACCATCCAATAACGAGAAGGATCACATATGATAACTCATGGTCTGGTCGCATTCAGCCATCTAAAAGAGACATGCATATCATCATAACCATGTCACATCACTTCGCAACCTGTACTTTTGTGATCTTATTCTAGGGTCTTGCGCTCCAACATGACTCGGTCAAGGTACAAATCCTATCATGTGAATAGATGTGTTGATGTTGAACATGTTAGAAAGTCACTTGATTACCAGTCAATGATGTAAACTATTAACAAACACGAGAGAAACCACCAATAATAACAATGGTCCTCAAGGTACTATCAACACAATTCAAGGAATGTGAATACAGGAACTAAAGTCGAACACTCATGAAATCACTCGAACGAAAGCCAATGATGTGAACTTGTTGTCTAGTGCAAAGAACTTTGCATTAGGGCATGCAAGTTCTAAGGTATTGGAAGGGAGTCTCTCGGTCAACTTCCCGGATAATGAGTCGAATTTGACAAAAAATGACCATGTCGAAGGAGGGCCATAATGAAACCCACATCATCGATGCGAGACGAGAGGATGCAAAATGATTTTGGATGATACGGAGAAACAGAGGTAAGTGTAACTGCAGAAAGACAACTCTTGAACATATCGGCGACACAACTGGAAGTTTGGCAGCTTTTGGTTCCATAGGATCAATGGTCATGATGACGTAGCAGAGATCAGATGGAAGGCAAAATGAACAGCCCAAACCCAGCAATGATACAAAGGAGGATGTCCCAACCCGACACGAAGCAAAGAGTGTCATTATTAGAGTGAGCTGCCGACACGATTTATAGATTTCCAAATTCCCCCCACCATTTCTAGCAAGTACCCCAATTATTTTTTAATCGCAAGCTTGAAGGGGATAACATATGCTTGCATTGTAAGTTCATCCTTCAGACGAATCCGACTTAGTAAGTTTAACGATTCCTAGGAAGGAGAATCTTATGTTCGTCATGGTGATGAATCCGATGTCGTTTATTACTTTAACGAGTTTGACAAAGGTGTAACTCGGTACCTTTTTCATGTTTAAAGAGTTTGGAAAAAAACACAAAAGAAAACTCCACATGGTCCCTTTTCGTACATTTGTGTCTCTCAAGCCCGAAAAGGTAGAAAACAATACTTGAGAGAACTGCTTGACCATTTCAGTAAAGGAGTACCTTTTCGTAAATAGTGCCTCCTAGCCCGAAAAAGGGGTAAACTTATTCTAGGTGCACGACACTTTGCATCCATTAACGAGTTTGAAATGACAAGGGCTCGACTATATTTTCGTTTTTAAAGGGTTGGAAAAGAGCTGAAAGCGGACCCCCCATTTTTGTTTTCTTTAACGAGTCAAAAAGGAAAAAATACTCGGCTATATTTTCATATAAGTTTAATGAGTCGATAAAAGAGCTGAAATGTGACTCATCGTCATTGTCGAACATCCATCACTTGTCGCTACACAAGTAAGGTAAAGTGTATTATCAAGTGCTTGAGGCAAAATAGGTCAAAATATTTACAAAACCTGATATTTTCATGAAAAAATGAATAAAAAGGGGAAAAGTAAATATATTTTTACCATTTACCATTTTACCTTTGTTGTGAAGACTTTTTACCCACTTTTTCCCTAATTGTTCCGGAGCAGATTGCGAGAGATATGGGAGGTCAATCGACGAGTCGCCAATTCTAGGTAATAGCCGAAGCCCTCAACTCCATTTTCATGCTATTTATTTATGCTTTTAGCCATTATTTTGGATTTTTAGGGAGGTTTTTGAAAATCTTTTTCACCCTTGGTCGACACGATTTCCGGGCATGGAATTGCATTGGCCGAGGGTGATTAGCATAGCCATCCACACCGATCGGTGCAACTGTTTTTAAAACAGGAAAATCGGCGCCATGGATAGGGTAAAACCCTTTGTTCTAAAAAATTGACCATTTAAACTTGAATTTAATGTGCCAAGAATGATTATTGACTCAAATTAATGGATTTTGCAAGAGAGAATCACCGAAAATGGTGGATTGGAAGGAATGGGAACATGAATATGTTGACACCCAGACAATGAATGACCCAATTGCCTGGAGGCTGTGAGGATTTGTGGGATCCTCAAATTCTTCCTTAGACTAGGGATGCGGGAAATTTTTGTCATTGGCAACCAGGATTTGGAGTTGACAACTTCAGATATCTACTTCATCACTAGATTATCTCACCTCTGACTATCTCGCAGAGGTGAGCCAGTGAACTTGTATGGGTCATGTCAGATTGGGGCAAGCATATCTTCCCTGCTTTCCGAACAATGCCCTGAGCCCCAAAATCCAAGAGTGGAAAGATAGAGATTTCTAGTCTATGAAATTTGACACTGAGGGTGCTTCTGTTGACTATGAATAGAGTGGTGGGGTCCTAGGCAGAACATGAGACTAACAAGTCGAATTTCCTTTATGATATTGACTACACATCTCCTACGATCTTCAACTGAGTAGAGGCCATGAAGATGAACATCAAGCGTCAGTTGTCCAAGGCCAAGGTGGGGAATCTGAAGCAATTTGGCCTCGGATCTGTACTTGTGACCTTCTCCCTAGAAGGAGTACCACTGTTCCAGTATCAAGTAACTGAGGTGGATCCTCCTATGCCACGCGATCCGCGGATGGCCTGCTGGATTTGATTGAAGCCCAGCATCACTGGGCGTCAACATATATCATATCGACCTGCATTCTTTTCATGGATATGACGACAAAAGATCGCCATGGAGACTGGCCATACAACGGCACTGATTTTTGTGGAGATCCCGATATGCCCTTACCAGATGGAGAGGACTTCAATGATGAAGGTAAAAGATCAAATTTTTAAGTTTGAGATTTTCTAATTATTTTTGGTATATGCGTGCTTATAACATTTCTCTTGTTTATGCAGATGTTGGACCAAAACGGTCATCCGGGATGTCCCCGATAGCCAGGCATGTCACCCGCCCTATTGATGTTGTTGCCCCTTATCAGGATGGGAGTGACAACGAGGAAGCGATCGCAAGGAACCTTGAGGGGTTAACTCATGGTATCCCAGAGTATGCTCAGATAGGAGACATACCCCGTCGGTACTAGAGGCACATGATGGGAGTCTCAGATTGGATCCGCTGACTGCTAAGTTGCGTTGCGCGAGCCGTCTCGTGCTACCATGACCACCATGCTGATTAGTTATTAGGTCCAACACTTACATATTTTTTGAGGCCTGCGTGCCATGGATGTATGAGGCATGCGAGCCACTGATGTTATTTTAAACACACATATTGTTTTTGGGGTTCTGATGTATTAAACATTCTCACCATATATATATATATATATATATATATATATATATATAATATATATATATATATATCTATAATAATATATATATAATATATATATATATATATATATATATATATATATATATATATATATATATATATATATAATATATATATATGTTGTATTTTCTTGTCTATTATGGTACAAATGGGTTGTCTTATCTTTTACATGTTTCATAAATGTCTATCCAACACATAATTAACTAATGCATATGTCAATGTATTCATGTGTCTAGGAATATGATGATATGTGATATAATCAAAATGTCTTTCCAATAGACAGATACATAGATAAATTCGCAATATTTGAGGGTTCCTGACGGAATATATCCCGTTGAGTTGAAGGATGAAAAGATGTGAATCCAGGTTGACAACCAATCCTCTGATGCCCAGAGCGATGGCTTCTGACAACAGTTCGATGATCGCACTATATTTAGCAATGTTGTTGGTTGTACAACCTAGGCAGATACCTTGAAGGTCAATCAACTCACTGTTAGGGTCATAGATAACCCATGCTGTAGATGATAGGTTTCAGGTACTACGACAAGTGCCATCAACGAAACCAACGTGAGGCATCGCATGCATCTACAAAGCAAGAAAAGCATAGTAAACAAGAAATCTGTTTGAAAACTATCACACAAAAAACACACTGTACAAAAATGAATCACACACTAATGTACATAAGTAACCATGCAAGATGACCTAGGCATAATACTTTTTGGGAGAGTCCATGCTGGGACTCTGGTAATCAATCAACACAGATGAACATCGGAGTTTTACCATTTCCATGTCAAGTAAGCATTGATTCTACCAAATAATAGAGTAGAACTCATATAAGGCTTTCCCCCATGCCCCCTGGGCGAGGGAGAGTTACAAGTCAGAGGAAAATTGGTGAAAACTCGGGGAGGGTGAAAAATCCTAAATCCATGAAGGGATAAAGGTACCCTCAATTGAAAGATCTTAATTATGTCAGGATAAACTGACACATCAATAAACAACAGAGAAGAGTACTCTTTGAAAGTGGTAGACATGACCGCCAGGTGAGACAGGAATGAGGAGCGACGATGAGTATTGATCCATGGTGGTTCCTCAAGAGACATGATTTCCATGATACCTTCATTAGCAAGGGAGGTCTCAGCTAAGGGATCAAATGATTCCAAAGTGCCAAGCCAAGGGGGTTGAGAGTACGTAACGAAAGAGGTTTTTGACATATGAGAATTGGAGGATGCAGAGTTCGAAGCCGAAAAAATTTCCATGTAATTGACTTCGGTGGGATTAAGTGGCATGACCTCACCCCAAGTATCAACAAGATCAGGTGCAGGTATGAGTTAGGGATTAGATTTGACCAAGATCATGTTGACAGAGGCAACATGAGGAGATGGGAGTGGAAAAATTCCCATAAAGGCAGAATCTTTGAAAAGACCTGTCCCCACACTCTCATAGGGAGCACCAGAGTGCTTGACGTACGGAACATTGCCATTTGAGGAGGAAGAGGCAAAGAAAGATCACTGATCGACAATGACAATTTTCCCTTGATGGGGAAAACGAATCATGCGAAACAAAGAGGAGGCCATGTCATGAGTCCAACTTTGGCCGAGTAGAAGATTATAATTGAAATTGGCGTCGACAATTTCTACTTCAACTTGCACTGTCTTGCCTTCCATGGTGATGGAAAGGTTAGGTAAGACACCGAAGGGTCATGAATTGTGCCCATCGAAAGCTTTCAAAGTGTTCGAAGACTGGTTCAGTGTAGGGGAACCAATGGCCTTCCAACATGAAGTTGATGTGATGCAGGTGGATGGTCTTCTCATTGATGATTACTTGAATAAGAAAGGCAATCTGATGAGGGAGCCATGGAAGATGGTTCTCTAGATCGAAACATATCAAATTAGAATCGGTGGGATCGATTCTCCCAATAACTAACAACAAGGATTTCTGCTACGATGGGCAGCTTTGGAGTACCTCGAGAGCCGACATGGCTGACGACACCTTAGCCAAATCCTCAACAATATTGTAGTGTTGAGTGGCTCGGGCATTGGGATTATACGAAGCTTTCCACAACAAACCTCGAGAGGGTGGCTGCGTAGCGGAATCAGGGTTAGGGTGCCCAATTTGAAAAGGGCCATAACTCAGGGTAGAAGAAGAAGGTGCAACTTCTTTCTCTTTCCTAGCTGCCGGAGCTGGAGTTTGATAATATTTCGATCGGTAGCCACATTAATGGGCGTGCTCATCATGAACACTTGAGATCTAGAGGAAGCAGATCGGGGTTGGTCTACCATTTGGGTTTGCTGAGACAGAAATGGATCTTTGAGGACAGTAGGGGTCCCTTTGAGCATGCGACTAACTTCAGATCTTCGAGGACAATCCTTAGTGTAGTGATCCTCCTCGCAAATGAGGCAAGGATACTTAGGTTTTTGTTGTAAAGATTCGCTAACAGACGATTTGGGAGGACCCTGTTTCGGGGCATCAACTTTAGCTTTGCTTTGCCTTTCTTTTTTCCTTTCAAGGATTTGTCTGTTGTGGTAGATTGGATAGCGTGGACCTGTGAGGTTTTACCAAGGCGGGGTGGATTTTGAGATGAACTATTAGGAGCAGCATTCGAGACCGACTTCTATTTGGAAGAAGTTTTTGCAGGGGTCTGGGATACTGAACCAATAACTCCATCAACGGGAGGAACAATTGGTGACTTTGATGTTGCGGGATCGGATGATGGCCGCGGAGAATTGGGTAATAACTCATATAAAGTGCCAAACTGAGAGTAAACTAGATCTAAGTATTGGGCACGAGCGATGGCTTTCTCTTCAGTTACACATCCACCCATAGCTATATCGCGAGCAATTGGGGCCACAAATGATTTTGTAAACCATTCAGTGAGAAATTGATTAGCAATCTCAAATTTGATCAAGCGGCATCTATGTCTCCATTCATGGATGTGATGAGAGATGTGCGTTGCAGTATCTTGCTTAAGCGATGTGAGCAAATAGGTGCCAGTTTCATAGCGAACTGGCAACTGAAAATGCATGAGGAAAGCCATAGCTAAAGAGTTAAAGTCTGTAGAAATTTGAATAATATAACACTTATTCACAGAGATTATCCTGATTATACACTATTTGTGGAATGCATGCATAATACATAACCTCCTCTACCATTGATCATCAATTTGCAGAATTAAAAAAACAATCGCATGCGCACATTGAAACATTCAATCACACATATCAACACATATGTTAATGGGGAAAGCATACAGCTGAAAACCCCCAACTATCTGTATATTATAATGATAGAGAACATGTAACAATACATAGTACAATACTCCTCACAAGTACTCAATACTATCTCCACATGTTACACACAAGCTCGCTCAGATCTGAACAAGCCACGGGTTCAAATCTCCTCCACTGTTTTCCTGCCTCTACTGCACAATCCAAGTTGAGAATAGATCAGATCCAAGTTTGAATTCCCTTGGCTTGTACTGTGCAATCCTCATTGGCAATCTTAATCAATCACTGTGCAAATCTCATGCACAACTATAGTCACAACTGATAGTAGTCTCACCCTTTCACCCACCTCTAACACTTGTCTCTACTGAACTATCTGTTAGTGTAAGTCTTTGCAGCCTTGCTTCAGTGATCAAACATGCTCTTACAAAGTGATTTTAAGGTGTCAAGGTCAAATTTTGTCATTTCAAAGAGTCTTCAATCAAAATTTGGTCACTAGGCATTAGGTCTAGGGGTTGTTTTTACTCCTGTCAAAGTTGTCCAAATGTCGGTTCATGTCACCATTCAACTGAGTGTACCATCATTCAGAGGGTTGTCATCATCATGTCAAGTTCCATTGGGTCATTTTACAACTTGTTCTTGCTTTAGTTGTGCCTAGGTAAGGTCCATTTCCCTCTCCTAGGGTTTTGGAGGTAATTTATCTTGGATGGTAAAATCATTAGAAAAACTTGTATCCTGATTTTCATACACTTTCCCTATCATTAATGTACCTTATTAAACACTTCCCATCACTGAGATCCCCCAAATTCCTCATTTTTGCACAAACCCTAGTTTCTTGCCACAACTTGGCAATTTTCTAGGCTAGGCCTGTGTTTTGCCCTTTTGGACCCCTTCCCCTCACTTGATTTTTGAGATTCCACTTTCCCCTGCTTCCTAACATCCCTCCCTACTTCCCAAAATTTCCCCAAGAATTTAGAAGCCCCTTATCCCCTTCATTTCGCTTCATTTCGAAAAAATCCCTTGTTTCACACATCGGGATAAGTTTCACTCAAAAGATGTTTCAGACCAATAAAAGATGAATTTTGGAAAATTGAGAGAGGTTTTTGTCCACAACATGTCAGGAAAGAAAAACCTCCCTCACTTTTGACAGAGGTATCATGGTTTTAGAGAAATGTCAAAAATACCGTTGCCTCAGGAGAATTGAATGCACCTCTGAAGTAACCTTGGGAAAATCAAGATTTATCCTAGCATGGTTGGCTAAATGACTTGCTTGATCAGTCAAAGGATAACTAGACACAAATATCTTTCCCATGAGCTATCATGACCTCAATTTGGAGTTGAGGAAGACCTTCAAACGTTGACTGCAACAGTGCTCTGCCTTGAGGCAGCCTCATTCTGCTCATTTTGACAAGTTTTGGGAGATTTTATTTATGACAAGGAATATGAAGTCCAAATTGAAAATTTTTAGGTTGGAAATTAGACTCCAAGATCTTTCCAACGAGCTATCACATGCTCAATTTGGACACCGGGAAGGGCTCCAAACGCCTGTTGCAAAATGCACTATGTGGCGCGCTACGCATATAGGAGGCGCGCTACGCATATATCCTCCCCAGCCTGTGTAAAATTACATGCGCGCTAGGCATAGGGAGCACGCTATGCATTGGGTAAGCGCGCAATGCATACAAACTTAGAGCCAAATTTTTTTTGCTCCTTCGTCCAGATTCATGCTAAATTTCCTCCAATTGCTTGCAAGTAGGTTCTTTATGTTTGCTCAGTGAATTGTAGACATGATTATGGTGTTTTGAAAGTGGAGAAACAAGTGTGAAATGTAAAACCCTATGTTTATTTCCAAATTCACTTCTTAGGGTTTGAAACAAATATTAGGGATTGTTTGGGTTAAAATATGCCTATGTCATCTATTTTCAGTGATGTCCATGCTCATTATTAACCTCAGCCTCACGCTCTCTCTTTGCCATTACATCTCTACTGTCATTGTTATGGCCATTGTCATTTTCACACTACTTTTCCATGCAAACTCAGTTGACAAAACTATTCTCATTGTGGCTTTCCTATGATACTTTGATACACATGTGACACATTTGAGGAGTAAAGCATACACTGAAATTTTTGCCTTCACTATACCTATATCAACATACATATTGCAGACATCTTGTTTTCAAAGCCATGTCAGAGACGGATTCAGTTTATGAGCAAGGATATGAGCAGGACAGTGACTCAACCATTGAGGTTGATGTACTGAGATGGAGCATAGCAGTGCACCGGTAGTGGTAACATATCAGAGAGGCCACAGAGCTTTGTTTGCAGCATCACGACGAGTACTATCTCCACCCGGGGTGGAAGGGGTCTCGTTGACTTCATCAACAGCGCGAGTACTATCTCCACATGGAGTGGAAGGGGTCTCATCTTCTTCATCAGCACAGGTACATTCACAGGATCTGGATAGAAACAAAGACATGTTCCATCATATGAAAAATCATTATTGGGCTCGCATGCATGTCTGCAAAGCAAAAATGAAGATTCTAAAGAGGATGTTGAGCAGAGCAATAAAACGGCAGAAAAGGCCTGATCCACTCCAGATTTTGGTCGAGGCTTCATTGGCTGGACATAATACATGATGGAGGGTTTTCGCTCCGAATTTGAGCAAATTCGGAGAAATTTTTGTCATTTTGAAATATTTTGGCCTAAAAACAGGTTTTTCAGCTATATGAATAGCGCGTCGACACGCTCGCTTTTGATTGGGACACTTTCTGAAGGAAAAATTTATATTTTTGGGTTTTTCATGGTAAGTTATGAATGCTCAAGTATTATCGAAGAATTTCATCAAGTTCTGGATGATCAAAAGGCCCAAAAATACCATGAAAACCACCTTGCTGCCACCTTTTGCTCCAACAGGAAGTACTTATGGGAGAATGAAGTTTTGGAGGGGAAAAGGAGCTCCAAATTTAGAAATTCCACATTTTTTGGATAGTCAACATCCAGGGCTTTCCAACGAGCTATCATGAGCTCAATTTGGATGTCGGGAAGTGCCTCAAAAGCAGGCTGAAAGATGCGCTATGCGTATGACTCAGGCGCACTACGCATATAGATTTTTGGTCAATTTTTCATTTTCCAGCTCAGGATTTCGGCCAGTTGGACCAGTTTTGCTTGTGGATGAAATTTTTGAGTTATCTTGATGTAAGTTTATGGTTTCCATGTAACTTGGACTCATTTTTACCTATTCTAGAAGATTTACTCTTAAAAAAGTAAAAATCAAGTGTAAGAATCAGTTTCCCTTCTTTTAGAGGCAAGTTGTTTGGATGCCTATATTCTAGCTCCTTGTTTAGAATTAGTTGGAACTGCTCCTAGAAGGAGGAATTCGAACCCTAGAGGCATGGGAAGAGGTTAGGATGGTCTATAAGATGTATTTTCTCAGTCATTTTCAAAGGTTGGAGAGGTTGGACTCTTGGGAAAGATTTTGGCACACTATTGTACATATTTTTCATATTTTGGCTAAGGAAAGATCAGAGGTTTTGCAACACCTGTTGCGATTCTTGTGGCTTTCAGTTCTTGATGGTGTTTTCTCTCAGTTTATTTTAAGTTCTTTCATGTTTAATGTATGCCATTCCCTTCTTATGCTTCTGAAACTAAATGAATGAGTAAATGAGGTTGAATCCATTGATTTCAGTGCTCTGCCTTTGAATTTGTTTAGTTTTACATGTTTTCGCCTGTTTGGAGAGGATCCATGTTCTCCCTTGCTCTCTTCAGCTCCTTTTCATTCTTATCCATCCATACACTTAATAAAAAAAGCATTAAGACTACTTCCTACCTCGCCCCAACTCGAATTTTGCAAAGATCTGGCCTTATCCCCGGACCCAAAATTGTTTTTTCCCATTTCTCCAAGAAAAACCCAAAAAATCAAAATCAAACTTTCCTATCTCTTTACTAGCCTAAAATTAGTTCCCATTCTAGAGTCATCTCGCACCCTATTGCTCATTTTATTGAGATTGACTGGAGAGAGCCCACTCCTGTCCTCGTAGGGCTAGCTACGAGGCTGAGTGTGGTTTGATGTAGCCTTGAGTTTTACCTTATTTCAGCCTAAGGTAGATTTGAGCGCTAACACTATCCATGCACTGAGTTAACTGATGTATTCTTTAGTTGATTTATGAGTTAATAATTAGTGAATTAATTAATAATTAATTCACACCACTCATCACTAGTGTATTTGTCAGTTAGACTAAATAAAACTAGTTCAACTAAGTCAAACTGAACACAATCCATTTACTCCTCAATCAACTCCACCAAACTCAATCACTTGAGTTCTAACTGAAGTCCATCATGCAATAGCTCAACTAACCCATAGGAAAAGTGTATTTCCTTATGGCATTTTCATGTGCCACATCCGTAGCTCGAACTGAAGTGCTGCAAGAGGATAAAATAATGTTTATAGTCCAAATATTATTAAGAGCTAGTAATATTCGACTGTTCTATTTTTTGACTGGCAGTCTAAAAATAGACTCCACCCATATGTCTAAAAATAGAGGTCTATCTATTTTTACCAACATGACCAATCATCCATAAATAGCATCCTGCAACTCATAGACCATGATCCATATGTCTAAAAATAGACTTTGTGCCAAAAATAGCTTCGGCCACTTAGTGAAGGCGACTTCTTTCCACTAAGCCCACATCTTGTTGCATTTTCAACACTCCCTCTCAACAAGATATGGATTATCTGCAACCCCTATCTTGCCTCTGTGGTATTCGAATTTTCTCCTAGTGAGCGCCTTCGTCAAGATATCAGCATCTTTATCCTCTGTGGGAATGTATGAAAGTAACATGATTCTCCACTGCACACAATCTCTGATATGATGGTACTTGATGTCATTGTTCTTAGATATATCATGAAATACTGGATTAGCCGAGAGTTTAATGCAACTCTGATTATCATAATAAATCACAGTAGGCTCCAAGTGTGACCCGAACAACCCGACTAGGATCTTTACTCATCCATATAGCCTCGCATGCAGCCAAACTTGCTGCCATATACTCAGCCTCTGCTGAATTGAGTGCTATGGATCTCTGCTTCCTGCTGTACCAAGAAATTGCTGTCTACCCGATACTGAAGATCCCTCCAGATGTGCTCTTTTTGTCCGTTGGGCTCCCTGCCCAATCTGCATTCGTGAAGCGACATAGCTTCACCTCATCCTCCTGTCTGTACCACAATCCATATCCCGATGTGTCTCTGAGATAACGTAATACATGCTTGCCTGCCTTCCAGAAGAGCTTGGTTGGCTTAACCATAGCTTGTGAAAGCTGGTTAACATCATAACATATATCGGGTCATGTATTGACCAGATACATAAGCGACCCCACCAACTATCGATAAATAGTGGTGTCCACTACCTCCACTGAAGTAGCATCCTCCTTCCTCCAACCTCTAGGAAGAGGAGTATCAACAGGCTTGCAGCCATGCATGTTGAACTTCTCCAGTATCTCCCGGGCATACTTACCCTGAGAAACAAATAGTCCATCACTACGCTGCCAAAGTTCCAATCCCAGGAAATAATGAAGGAGGCCCAAGTCCTTCATCTCAAACTCTCTAGCAAGATCCTCCTAGCATGAAAGTATCAACAACTCATCTCCCATCAAAATCAAATCATCTACATAAAGTACAATGATCAACAACTTACCCTCCACCACAATCTGGTATAGGTTAGGATCTGTCTCACTCTTGGAGAATCCAAGTCAGGTGAAATAACTGTCTATCCGTGTGTACCAAGCACAAGGTGCTTGTTTCAACCCATACAGTGCTCTCTTGAGCTTGCACACATGCGACTCGCTGCTGAAGATCTCGAAACCTTCGGGCTGCTCTATGTACACCTCCTCCTCAATGACTCTGTTGAGGAACACAATCTTCACATCCATTTGATGGATGTACCATCCCATCTGCACTGAGAGAGCAAGAATCGTCCGTATGGAAGAATACCTTGCGATAGGTGCAAAGGTCTCCTCATAATTGATTTCCTCTATCTGTGAGAAGCCTCGGGCAACAAATCTTGCCTTGTACTTCTCCACACTCCCGTCAGCTGCTTCCTTCACTTTGTAGATCGATCTCGAACCCACCACTGATTTCCCCTCCGGTCTTGGGACAATCTCCCATGCACTGTTTTTGATAATCGAGTCATACTCTTCCACCATGGCATCTACCCATGCGGGATCCTCCACAACTTCCTCGAAAGAGGATGGCTTAGTCACGACACATTTGCTCACAAGAGCCATGTATCCAGTGTACCGATCAGGTGACTGTCTCTGTCTACGCTATGCTATAGGTGGTCCTACAACCTTCTCTACATCTTGAGCCAGTCGCTCAGCTTCTGTAGTGCGCTTTCGCCCTCTGATGGTTGGCGCTGCATGAGTGGTCTCTTCCACTCCATGAACTTCATCTTGTGGCTGATCCACATCCTGAAGCTCATCCTTAGGAACTAATAGCTACTCATCTGCATGCAAGTGTGGCTTCCTCTCAAGCGAACACTTCATGGATTTCTCCTCCTGAAATTTGATATCCCATCGCACAACAGTCTTGCGACTGTCTGGAAAATATACACGATAGTTGTGGGGTGTATCAGTGTACCCCACAAATATCCCAACCTCTACGGTTAGCTCCAGTATCTTCCTAGCATCCTTCATCACATGCATGTAAACAGGAGAACCAAAAATCCTCAAATGGGAAATATTAGGCCTCTTACCAGAATAAGCCTCCTCGAGTGTACTCATGCCAAGTATCTTGTGAGGACAACGGTTCTGCACATATACTGCAGTACTACATGCCTCCGCCCACAAGTGAAGGGGTAGGCCTTGATCATGCAACATCACCCATGCAACACCCACGATCGTTCTGTTCTTCCGCTCAGCAACCCCGTTTTGCTGTGGGTTATGGGGAGCTATGAGCTCTCTTTGAATCCCTTTTGCGCTGTAGAAATCCTTGAACTCGCCAAAGATGAATTCACCACCAATGTCACTCCTAAGAGCCTTCACCTTCTTCCTCGATTCCTTCTCAGGCAGTGCTTTGAACTCACAGAACTTTGAGCATGTCTCGCTCTTCTTCTGCATGAAGAAGATCAAGCACTTTCAAGAGAAATCATCAACAAAGATCACATAGTACTTGTGCTTTGCTGTCAAAGCTACTGAGAAAGGTCCACACACGTCTGGGTGAATTTTCTCAAGGATCGTCGTGGCGCAACTATCCTTCTCGCGAAAGGTGGCTTTCACAAATTTTCCCAAATTACGCCCGTTGCATTGATCTGACTGCGCAAGAGTGCCTTTAGGAAGCCCAATAGAAATCTGCTACAGTATCTTCAAAGCTCCATGGTGAAGGTGGTCCAATCTCCGGTGCCACAACTCACCATCATCCTGGCTCACCACTCCTTCTACATTGCATGCCATTGCTGCGCAGCCATCTACATGCAATTGATAAAGGTTCTTGACTCGAACCCCTATCTTCCGGGTTTCTCTAGTTGTCTTACTGCGTAGGAAAGCCTTTCCCTCGCTAAAGACAAAACCATATCCCTTGTCTTCTAACATCGCCACAGAGATAGGATTCTTCTTCAATCCTAGAACATGCATCACTTCCTTCAATACGAAGGGTTTACTAGACTCCCTCTCAAAGGAAATGGTACCGATACTAGTCACACTGTATCTACCACCGTCGCCCGTCTCAATGTGCACTCCAAGATCTTTCTCATCTAGATCAGAAAACAAATCTCGATCTCCTGTCATGTGAAAAGATGCACCATTGTCCAAGAACCATACCGATCCTATCACACTTGATACCAAGCATGCGATCAGCAAAAAACCCGGCTCAAACTGTGAGGCTAAGGCCTCTCCCGCTACAGATCCAACAGCTTGCTTATTTTTCTTCTTCTGCGGAAAATTTGTGGCATAATGTCCGTGCTGGTGAAGTGAAAGCACTTCACTTTGGACATGTCCTGCTTCTTGCCTTTCGCACCAGAATGAGAAGATTTCTTGTTCTTCCCCTTCTTTTCTTTGGTAGCTAAAGAACATTTTTCAACATCAGATGCCTTTGATGAAGATCCGTCCCTGGTATTTCACCTGATCTCCTCTTGCACAAGATTAGACCAAAGTCTCTCCCATCCTGGAAATTTCTCCCAACCATTGATAGAGTCCTGATAGGAATGCCAACTCTTCGGAAGACCAAGGAGAGCCAAGCTCACCAAGTCCTCATCATCGACAGTCACCCCCACACTTCCCAGCTCATCCCGGCATTGGGTGAACTTTGTGAAATACTTGGGCATACTGTCTCCTTTCTCACACTTAATGTTTCTGAGTTTATCCTTGAGCGCCAAATTCCTCTAGTCGCTCTTGCTTTGGAATAAATCTATCAACAATTTCCACATCAAGTATGGAGATGCGTTTCCATGCAGGCTGGATAAAATGTGATCCTTCACGCCCTCCATTAGAATCCTTCGACACTTTGTTGTCTTCTTTTTCCAAGCCTCAACTTGAGTAGCATCACTAGGCTTTGGGACTTTAGCATCTATGAACTCCTTCAACCCATTTTCATCTAACACTGCCTCCATCCTGTCTTTCCATGCAATATAATTCGAGCTGCCTTCAAGGGCATACTCCAATCACAATCCGTTGAAATACATTTCAACTTCGACACCAAGAAAACATTGCTGCAAATTCGAATTCCACCAGCTCAAAACTCAATCGCTTTTGATCTAAAATTCGTGAGAAAAAATTATTTCTCATACAGAGATTTATTGTATGGGCATTTACCGGATATCTCACCTTCCAAAAGAAGGATGAATCCAGAGGCTACCTGGCCCAATTACAGACTCTGCCCGAAGAAATAAAATGTAATCACTTTCTGAATAATAGATCTGATGATCGACCTCGCTTCGATACCATATAGAAATTTGAATAATATAAAACTTATTCACAGAGATTATCCTGATTATACACTATTTGCGGAATGCATGCATAATACATAACCTCCTCTACCATTGATCATCAATTTGCGGAATTAAAAAAACAATCGCATGCACAAATTGAAACATAAATCACACATATCAACACAGTATGTAATGGGGAAAGCATACAACTGAAAACCCCCAACTATATGTATATTATAATGATAGAGAACATGTAACAATACATAGTACAATACTCCTCACAAGTACTCAGTACTATCTCCACATGCTACACACAAACTATCTTAGATCTGAACAAGCCACGGGTTCAAATCTCCTCCACTGTTTGCGTGCCTCTACCGCGCAATCCAAGTTGAGAATAGATCAGAACCAAGTTCAAATTCCCTTAGCTTGTACTGCGCAATCCTCATTGGCAATCTTAATCAATGATTGTGCAAATCTCATGCACAGCTATAGTCACAATTGATAGTAGTCTCACCCTTTCACCCACCTCTAACACTTGTCTCCACTGAACTGTCCATGCACTGAATTAACTGATGTATTCTTTAGTTGATTTATGAGTTAATAATTAGTGAATTAATTAATAATTAATTCACACCACTCATCACTAGTGTATTTTTCAGTTAGACTAAATACAACTAGTTCAACTAAGTCAAACTGAACACAACTCCATCAACTCCTCAATCAACTCCACCAAACTCAATCACTTGAGTTCTAACTGAAGTCGATCATGCAATAGCTCAACTAACCCATAGGAAAAGCGTATTTCCTTCTGGCAGTTGCATGTGCCACATCCATAGCTCGAACTGAAGTGCTGCAAGAGGATAACATAATGTTTATAGTCCAAATATTATTAAGAGCTAATACTATTCGACTATTCTATTTTTTGACCGGCAGTCTAAAAATAGACTCCGCCCATATGTCTAAAAATAGAGGTCCATCTATTTTTACCAACATGACCAATCATCCATAAATAACATCCTGCAAGTCATAGACCATGATCCATATGTCTAAAAATAGACATAGTCTAAAAATAGACTTTGCCCCAAAAATAGCCTGCGGGCCCACTTAGTGAAGGCGACTTCTTTTCACTAAGCTCCATCATCTTGTTGCATTTTCAACAAAGTCATGATAAGTACTTCGAGGTAGCTTGATGTACCATTTCACTGCAGAATCTGAGGTTTTGTTGAAAAGATGAAGACAAATGGAATCATCCACGTACGATTTCGACGAGCACCAGAGGTGATATGTCATCACATGGGCTTGAGGATCTTCCTTAGCTTTTCCATCGAAATTTGGGCAATCACTTGGTATCTTGGACGACACCGGAGGCCAGTACGACGAATGAAGGATCAGATCATTCGTAAGGTGTGATACATCTGGCAACTCAAGTGTAGCCAAGAAAGGTAATTGAGTGTTAGAAGGCATGTGAGGTCAAGAAGAGGGCCCATAGGGAGGATCCCATCCACATTGATAAGGATTTTGGCCATATGGCATTTGAGGTTGCCCCCATTGTAGATTACCTTGACCATAGGGAGGATTCTGATCTTGAATACCTTGAAACTGTCCAGGCATAGGTTGCTGATAGGCAACGTATGGGTTAAAAGGCTGTTGAGCCTATTGACCTTGGACTTATGGACATGGGACTGGTTCTCCCAGAACATAGGACTGATGAACCTGTTGTCCCTGAACAAGAGGATTCTGGACCTGCAGTCCTTGGGCATAAGGTTGATACACTTGTTGCCCTTGGACATAGGGGTTTTGTACCTGGTGCCCTTGGCCAATAGGATTCTGAACTTGTTGACCTAGGACAAGAGGGATTTGGGCCTGCTGTTGTAGGACTTGACCTTGACCCTACCCCTGCAAAGGTTGACCTTGTTGGTATGTATACAAGGGTTGCTTCTACCCTAGTTGGTTTTGCTGTTGCAAGGTTTCCCTGGGTTTGCAAAGGTTGGCCTTGCGAGGGTATGGGTTGAGAGGTGTGTGGAGCATATTGCATCTACTGCTGCACGAATTGCTGCAATTGTTGTAAGGTTGACCTTGCGGTTTTTCCAGGTGACCTTGCAGCGGGATAACTTTCCCTCACTGTTGCACAAAGAGCCCTTGCTGCAACAAAGGTTTCCCTTGCAGTAACAAAATCTTCCCTGGTTGTTGTAAAGGCCATCCTTGTTATTGTAAGGGTACTTGAATAGTGACCGGGAAATTACCAAACTGAATCTAGTCGTAGCTAGGTTGGATGTACTGCATAGATTGGAGGGTGTAAGGTTGATTAACCAATCCTTGAGAACCATATGGAACGTAGGGATTTTGGTATTAGACTTGAGCCCCATAGAGCTGCTGATACTGAACATTTCTCGATCCAGACGGACCAAAGAGGTTCTAAACTTGTTGGTACTGGACGTTACTTGATCTAGTAGGATCAATAGGGTTATAAATAATACTAGAAGAGGGATGGTTTATACCAAGCATGTGATCTTGTGAGTTGCTCACATTAGTGGCACCTGACACCATAGAAACATTCAAGTTCTGCCCCCTAGGTTGTGGCACAATCTGGCCACTGACTAGCGGGACAGAGGAACTGACAAATAAAATCTTGGAAACTGCCGGTTGTGACTGACATGTAACTGGGATCGATGATACAAGAGTATTCAGAACGGTGGCTTGCACCGGGACTGAAGTAACATCGTGTTGTGAAGTCATGTTCATGATGAATAGACTTGACATAGGCCTGATGCATGACACCCATACATGATTATGGTAAAGTGATGGGACATTAGGTGTGCCTGAAACCAAGCGCCCCAAAGACACATAGTTGGGTGGAAAATTGGCGGGAATACATTCCGAAAAAGGGAAACCCTTGGGAGGAAATTGCAATTGCAATTCTTCCCCCTCAATAGTGTGTGGAGTAGAAACTTTAGACTCATCCAGAGATGTGATTGGAGCATCACCTTTAGGTTCCATGTTGGAAAATAAATGACGACGAATGGCTGAATGTGTACTGGGGTATACTTCCAAAGGAACACCCGGCTGGTTGTACAGACTGTAAGGACACTGTGGTGATATCTCAACAAAGTCAAACAGAGGGTTCGGAGGATAGATAACCAGTCCAAGCTAACCGTCAGTGGTTGGCGAGTTCTTTGGAGTTCGAACGGGATTGTTCAGAGATTCTGAGACAAGATCAACATATGACCTTATATTGAAAGTAGGCAGAGGATGAGATGACACTGGTTGAACACTCAAAACAATTGCGAGTTCAACATTTTGGTCATCGGGTGACTCTGATAACTTAGGAAATGATTCCTTAGACAATTTTTTCAGACAGAGGAGAGGAAGTGGAATTGGGTGAACCAGATGGTTCAGCCACAATGACCTTGTCTTAGTCGACAGAACAAATAACTTCAAGGCTTTAAAATGTCCTTTTAAGGAAACTCACGATTTGGTCAAAAATACTAACAGGATGTTTTGGACCGTGGGCAATCAATTATTAAAATTCATAAAATATTGATGTTCTTTCATTTTTAAATAGTCGAGAAAAAAACAAAGATGACTCTATCACTTTCGATTGGAAACGAGCTCAAAAGGACAAGTGCTCGAACAATCTTTTAATTTTAATGAGTCAAAAAGATCAAATGACTTCTCTAGATGATCTAGGTAAATAGGATTACCAAGAAATCGTGAAATTCAGAATACCTCCGGATGAAACAAGAAGTACGAGTAGGAAATCTCCTCGAATATTGTGTTCAGTGTATCACGTTCGCAAGGCGACCGACTCAGCTTCCTAAGGATAAAAGGATTGCAACGAAGTGGGGTATCCCATTATATAGTCGATAGCACAAGGATAACAAATCTGTACTTTCGTTGTCTAATGACGAAGCTGATGGCAGCTGCTAGGTTTTAAAGACGTTGGAACTCATCTCTAGCCTATACCTTCTAGATATGATCGTTAATGTCAAATATGCCTTAGGTTAATTGAATTCATTTTAAAGTTGATCTTGAGTTAAGTTTCAGTTTTCAGGTCTTAGCGATGCTACTCGAAAAACCTCAAATGCAACTAAATGAGACAAGATCCTTTCAATTCGATGAAATGCCTACACTAGAGAGGGTAGAAACTACTCAATCAAATGAAACAATCAAGCAACTGAAAACAAAATAATCTTTCACTACCTTAGTTTTTCAAAAAATAAACTAATGCAAAATGCATTCCAATTCCTAATTTCCTGACAAGCACTTAGTCCTTTCAAAAAAAAAAAAATCTCTTCCCTTTTTCAAATGCTGATGCAATTCTAATATTTTAAAAGATGCAAATTATCATAACATAATGATGCAACGAGCTAGAATTTCATCCTTTTTCATGAAATGACGAAACAAAATTTTCGCATACAACCTTTTAGTAAAAAAGTTCTCAAGACAGTAAGCTCCTCAAAAAGATGAAAACATGAAAAGAGAAGTTCATTCAGATCAATGAAACACCGATTTTACCAAACACAAGGCCAACAATGTAATCTATGCCGGAAAAGAAATGTTCAAGCTAGTAAAGGAAACTTTTTCAAACTTATGCAAAAAGAGGTCAAAGTTGTAAAAAGGACCAAAACCAAATGCAAAGAGTAAACACACCTACAACCTGACTTAGTGAGTTCACAAACTGCTGAATGGGTGACCAACTATATGCCCTAGTGTCATTGGCCACTCAAAGACTCAATCAATCAAATAGAAAGATAACAAGCCAACAAGAAAACAAAAACCAAATGAAAAGTAGCTTTCTAATCAGGGAGAAAACAATCCAAAAAACTTACAGGGTCAAAATTACAAGAGCAAAACACACTGGCCAAGATGGGGGTCAAGCCCTAGTCTTCACTTACAGGCATCAACATGATTGCCTAACTGACAACAAGTGCCAGAGGCTGGTTAGTGTGACTGTTCGTCATCAATTTGCTGGTTGGTGCGACTGTCAGCAGATTAAGTGCACTGGATGAGGTAGTTAAGGAAAAAAAAAATCAAAACAGGGACCAAATTTGCTACTATGAATTTTAGACTTAGGCCAATAAGCAGGAGAAAATAAACATAACCAAAGGGAAAATGTGAAACTAGAAAAGTTATGATGAAATCATGAAATCCAAACAAACAAAAGGGTTGGGATCCCCAGTGGAGTCACCAATTTGTGGTGAAGTAAAATGATAAGTGCAGACATGAATGAATTCCTCTAGCCCAACAATGGGTCTAAACACAATAGATATATTCTATGGAAGATTTCTTTAGGTTAGAATCAATCAAGAGGGCATACCTCTTGGTTGCTTATATTGCTTTATGATGTCCTTGCTTTCTCATTCCAACAATCTCTCCCTTCCTTCTTCAAGCTCCTGAAACAAGTAAACAACAACAACACACAAACATAATAATAGACAAATTGAAATTCAACCTACTTAACAAGTCGAGAAACATTAAGACATGAATGTGTAATATTACAAAACTTGTAGGAAGTCAATCAATAGTTGCATATATTAATATCAAAGAGAGATTACAACCATTCGTCTTGACGTTGCAGTCTTCTCTGACAAGACGAGGTTCCCACACACTTCTACTAGCATTCCCCGGTGGCTTTAAACAACAATAGTTTTAAAGATCTTCCCTTTACGCTTCAATCCAAACCAAACACACTTCTCCCTCACACAACTAGATAGCTATAACTAGTAATATCTTGCTTGTCTACTCCAAACCAAAATAGCATCAATAATCTGCAGCTATAACACTCACACTCAACCAAAAACTAGCTTGTGCTTGGGAAGAAGGGAGGTTTATATAGGAAACATGGATGGGAGATGGATCCTCTTCGCATGGGAGAAGGAATTATCCCTTGAGGTAGTTCCATCATTATAGGGGAAAGGAGCCCAAACTATCATCCTCGACCCCATCCGGCCAAACCATTTACCATACTTCTGTTACAGAGCTTCTAGAGCTGGAAGCTTTGGCTCTAATTTAAAAAAAAATCCATAATAGGACCAGTGCAACTGGAACATAGCTCAGTCACTCTGGTTGACGTGAGGAGTAGTGATAATATCTACACATCGATGTGGGGAGACAAAGGCCATTAGTGATGGTCTTGTAAACTAGGAAAAACAAAAGTTTCAGGGGAAATGGTGCAAAAGGAAAATGATCTTCTCATGAAGAGGAACACAATGGGAGTTTCTTCATGAAGGCAAAGCATGTGGGGTTCACTGTAGAGGTATTCCAGGATCAAGGAACGGGGAGAACTAGGATAGTGACAAAATGTTCTGTAACACCTGTTATTATTCTGGAAGAAAAAATTCAAATGTTTGCTAGAGCCTATCTCCATCATCAAGATTTTCTCCTCCGCTGGGTTAACCTACCAAATACCACTTCTCCTTCCTCTTCTCTTTCCTCGTAGGGGATTAAATGAAATCCCCCCAAGGATAATTCCATTTCTTCCAAAGAACCAAAGTGAAAAGGTCACAAAGCTAATAGTCAACTTCTTTAAGACTTAGGAGAATTCCTTGTTAATACAAATGAATTGGATTCCATGAATATCCTCTTTCCCTCCATCTCCAAATCTCAGGGATGAAGATTTTATCATGGAATGCATGAGGCTTCAATGAAAAATACAGGGGTAGGGTCTTAAAGAATAAAATCTCCACTTAAAAAACCCAACATTTTACTGCTCCAAGAGACTAAGAGTACTCATGACAGTCTTAGAAAAAACATAAATTCATTCTGGATAAATTGTGACTTCATATTCCAATGCACTATAGGTTCATCTGGGGATATTGTAATTCTCTGGAATTCATCAACAATCATCCTCAAAGATTCATTTTCTGTACCCAAAATCCTTATAAATTTGTTTACACTATGATAAACACCCTCCAAAAATTTGCCTACACATGAATTTTGGAGCCTACTAAGGATCTAAATATCTCTTCACTTCATGATTAGTGAATGTTATGCTAAGTGTTTAAGTCTTCTTCGAAGTCACTTGCATACACATGTTCATTCCGTAACAAGTTCATAAGAGCATTATTTATGAAAGCTTGAACATGCATAAAATAATCCATCAAGATAGTGCTTTCGCAATTTTCAACCTATGAATACATTCAGTGTACACTTTCAAATGACAGTCTCTCACTTTTGGTTGTGATTATACTTCTATTCCAATGAGTTTTTCCAACTGTCACTTTTGCGCACCTTTGTTTTCGCAAGTGTCACTTTCATGTTTGCAATTGTCACTTTTCCTTGCCTTCACTTTAATAAGTATCATTTTCATGTTATCTTTGCTCTATCATCTGTCATGTTCAACGTTGTTTGCATTTTTCAAGTGTCGTTTACACTTTTCTCTTACCGTTGCAAATGTCGTATTTTGGTATGTGTTATGCCGCTATACCAATAGGTGTCATATGTCATGATTGACTTGATTTAGCTTTGTAATATGTTCATACATTTACTTGTTGCAAAGGTTTTTCATATTTGTAAAAAAATAAAAAAATTTAAAAAAATGTACATAGTGTATATCCTAAAAGAAAATTCAAAGGGTAAAAAGAATAAAAGAGGTCAAAAAATGAAAGAAAATGAACCCCAACAAAAAGAAAAGACCAGGAAAGTGTGCAAGTCTAAACGCCACTACTTTTTTTACTTTTGTATAATAAACAATTGTGTGCAACTTGTCAACTATGCCACAATTCATGAATAGTCAAATAGTTTAAGCTTGGCTAGTACATATTTTCAATTTCATGTTGTAGAAATAAAGAATAAAGGTCTGACCAAACAGTGTAATTTTGGCAGATAAGTAGATAGGCGGAGTAAATAAAAGGAGCTCAACAATGTAATCTGAGCCCTTGGATGTAATAAGTGTAGACTTAAATAGGCATCACCATGTAAAGGAAAAGAAAGTTTGATAAGGGTTTTCTAGTCTAAGTGCACCCTAATAAAGAAGTGAAAATGCTAGGTTAAAGTAGGTAGGGTAAAGTAGGTGATGGTTGCAGAATAATATGTGGTGAATGATAAGTCTAAATGTGTAAATATTTCACTTTCATTACAAAGCAAAGACATGTATCATATGGAAGGCACATCAAGCAAGCAAAGTCAGAAATAATTAACTTCCCTATTCATTTCCCCTAAATTTTTACTAGTTTCCCTTAAGTAACAAGGTATCTATCAAGTTAGAGGGGCTCAGAACATTTCTCTGACTTTTGGAGGGACTCGACCCTCGGCCCAATGATTTATAATGCCTAAGTACTTAAACCCCTTCACCAATAATAACCCCACTTATAACTCATTCATTTCCCTAATAAGTCTTTTCCTAAGTAAAATCCTATTTTACTTAGGGAAAATAAAAATATTCTACATGAAACCCTCACATATTTTTAGCCTAAGTAATGTTATATGATGAAAAGTTTTTGAAAACATGTACTTATCGCGCATTTCATAAAGTCATATTAACCACTAATGTTATTATTATACAGTTCCCCTATATAAACATTATCCATTCCCATATTATTATAAATACACAAAAACCCCAAATTCTTTATATCCCGCCCCTCGGTTAAATATAACCATAAGACAGTCTATCAATGGGATTAATTAACTAATCCATAGTTAATTAAGAGCTTGATCCCCGCCATTTTAATAAAAGGATTAATTAACATGGTTAATTAATAAATTCTTTGACCAATCACATTCCCTCTGATGTAATTAAAAACCTTTAATTATGTTGGGCCCGCCCTCCATTAACCTTCTGCCACCTCACCTCCCCGATAGCCATCTGATCGGATCCCTCAGATCCGATGGTTGTCGCGCATATCACATGGCCCTCCGCAACCAAACTTTAGCGCATGATGGCGAGCGGTTTTCTAAATAGTGTCATCGCCACGTGTCACTCATCATATGGAATCACGTGGTCTCGCCCAAATACTGTCTCCCTTCCATGAGCGGTGCGATGAAAACCACTTACCGCCTCCCGCTACTGACAAAACGTCAAATCATTTTCTCGCTGACGCCATCTGTCCAGATCCCGAACCCGCCAAAAGTTTACTTTGCATAAAAAAAAGTTAATCAATTTTCGTCCTTATTTTTGAAAAATGCATGCATACAGCAACCTGAATGTTGAAAGTCGACCAACTCATGCACCAAACTATCAGCCACCCTCAAAATTGCAGTCGGCGCCACTCCAAGTCCACCATTCACACCTAGTGAACCTGTACTCCATTGCTCGTCACTAAATACAGATATTTACCAGTTTCTGTCCAAGAACCCTGTAAATACTTATTTTTCTTTGTAATTAATTGGAAAAATGAAAATTTCATCATAATTTAGTTGCTGCATTCGCATTTCAAGTTTCCCAGGACCCTCTGTTTCACCAATTTCACATAAAAACCCCAGTTTCCTATCTGAATCCACAAGAACCAGAGTTGAAACCCCCATGGCCCTCAATATAGCACCCATCACTACCCCTCACCGTGATTTGGATTATCTACCCTTAGCAGATAAAGATTTTCAAATAAAAGATCTGATTACTGATAAAGACCACTTGAAATTATTTTGCTAATGTCGAGACAATTACCTAAATGGCTATGATACCATAGAAATTTGGGAATCAAATCTCCCAATGTACTTTCTCCCCTCTGTGCACATTTTCCCTGACATTATCCATCAGTGTCATGCCAATTATGATCCCAATCTTAGAGCAGTAATATCCCCAAATCAAATTGTCCTCTTCACAATTACTGCAGACTCAATCAATGAGATGCTCCAGTTTCATCCCAGTCAAGCCCTCACCCCCATTTCCCTTGGATATTTGCTAGTGAAATCATCTAAATTTTCCCAGTCTGAACTCAGTTGCCTTTGCCAAAATTTCATAGATAAGTAGCATCAACCTAAAAATCCCCCTCCTTATTTGTCAGTTTTCTTCACAGGGACAGGCAAAATTATAGTTGATATGATAGTTGCAGTCATGGGATTCAATACTAGTGAGTATGTGGATGAATTGACCCTAGTTTTGATGTCCATCTTTACCCCTGGCCAGCCTCCTACTATCAAGTACAACTATGTTGCATTCATCGCTAAGAAAATCAATGACTAGTTCATGGGACTAGCAAATGAAAAAGTATTCAAGTATTCCACAATCATATATCACCTTATCCTTTTCTACCAGTATGATAAGTTCCCGTTCTCTGTAAATAAACTTGGTACAAAGGGAAATCCAAGATTAGTCATTTTTTGGACTTCTATCTTCCACCATTCTTTTGCTTGTCCTTATTCATATAATGAGTTCATTGACCATTTTGTCCACCTAGTGACCACCATGTTGACAAGAAGCCCTCCTCCTAGGATTAGTGATGAAATAAAAAGAATTCTTTAGCTATCCAAACAATACAAGGTAGGTGACTAGTACTTGTACCAGAATCACACATAGATCAGGATATATGGTTGTGAGCTTCCTCCATTCAAACAACCAAAATATGTTCCTATGAGGTTGTTTGCATTGGAGTATTATAGACAAATGATAAACTCATATCAGATTCACTTTACCAGGGCCAAGAAGAAATCACAGTTGAGAATTAAGGATCACCAAGGCCTACTAGTCTGCAACAATAGAGAAGCAGGCAAAGCAGCGGAAGAAATCCTAGAACACATGAGATTAAATAAAACTTTTGGTTGGAGATATGACCCACACAGTTTCATTTGTGATAGGAGAATGAAAAATAAGTTATCACCATATTTTCATCACAGAATCCCTAAAATAAAGAAATATGCAAATATGGATGAATGGAGGGAAGGAACTTTAGTTGAGATGGATAGTGATTAGGTCAATGTAGATATTGTGATGAAAGACCTAGAAAAGAGACTTGATCTATACTCTTTTGAACAGGTACCATTTGGGACTTCTCAGAAGCCAACACCAGGAACTAGTGCCTCTACAAAAGATACTTCTGAAAGGAACTCACATGAAACTAGTGCACCCCTTGCAGAACCACCACAGCAAAAAGAATAGGGAACTAGTATTCCAGCACTAGGACAATCAGACATGTCCAAGTAGCCTGAAATCCCTCAATAACAGGCTCTGCCACAGTCCCATCTAGCTCAGGTTAATATGGAAGACCCCCCAGTTCTGCATACTCCTCTAAATGAGGAAGAAAGCTCAAAAAAAGACAGGGAAGTAGCTACCCCTGCCAGTGGTCCTTCAGATCAGTCTGGTTCTAAGAGGCACAAGCTAAATCCACATTCAGAAGAAGAATTTGTTGAAGAAATAACATGGAGTTTCAGAAAAGAAGATGAAGATAGTCTGCATAATTTTCTAGCAGGTGGGACACCTTCTAGCTCACAAAGACGGGAGTTGGAAAGACAACAAAGTACTAAAGTTTCATCCTTCAGGTCTTCATCTAACATGAGCTTAGACATTAAAGAAAAATTCAAGGAGATAAAGGCCAAAAATGAACAGCTAAAGGCCCAAGCCTACATACAATACTTAAAGATGACTCCTACCAATCAAACTAGGTTGATGTTAGCTTATGACATCAAGGAAGGCAAATTATAGTGAGCTTTTTTAAGCCTAAAGTACAGCAGCCCCAATCACTTGCAGACTACCTCAAAACTGATTTTGAGGTCTTGGCCACAAATATTCACCCCATAGATCAAATAGAATTGCATAAGCAGACAAGGGAAATGGTCTATTCAACATTGACAAGCAAGGCCATGATGGCACATAGATTGGAGAATTCACTGAACAATACCACTACTTAATTACAGTTAGAAAGAGCCTCTTCGTAGGCAAAGGAAAA
This sequence comes from Pinus taeda, assembly GCA_000404065.3. NCBI lineage: Eukaryota > Viridiplantae > Streptophyta > Pinopsida > Pinales > Pinaceae > Pinus > Pinus taeda. The sequence goes on along the minus strand of APFE031464877.1, from coordinate 203,247 downwards.
CATAATCAAATCTTTGGAGGATTTTATTATTGGATTGGGTCTTAACCCAAAGGATGTCAAAGCTGCAGAGGTCCTAATAATAAAGAAAAATGAAGATATAGCTACCCTGAGAAAGCAATTGAATTGCCACCCCTTATGCATAGACGAACTGCTGAAGTAATTGAAAAGAAGAATGAAGAAGAGCTTATGGAATTGGTCCTGAAGCTAAATGAGCAATTAAAGGAGATAGAGCAGGAATTAGAAAAAACCCTACAAAGCAGGCAGAGTGAGTCGACCTCTCAGCCTCAAAATGTAGTACCAGTGTTTGTACAACAGTCCTTTCCACATTGGCAACTGCTCTAGCACCAAATGTCCCTTTGGCCACAACTGAAACTGTTACTGGAACATTATAGGTACAACACAGGTAGGAACTTCCAGTCAAAGCACGGAAGAATTAATCAAGTCTATGGAGGAAATAAAACTCTAGGTTTCTGAATTGCATAAGGTAAAGGAGAAATTCGTTACCTTGGAACAGAAGTATGATGTCTCAAAAATTAATTTTTTTGAAGGAAAAACAAAGGCTTAGCTCAATAGGTAAAAACACTAGAAAAGGATCTCACATTTGAAAATCCTTTAATAGATATCAAGAAAATATTATGGACCAACATCACTCAATCAATCAATGATGTTTGGTCATCAATACAATTCATTTTTGAACAGATTGACTTAGTCAAAGTTGCTCTTCAAGAGATTCAAAAAACCAAGGAAGAGCTAGGAGGGAAGCCCGAAGAAGCTATCGGGATAATAAATTTTATGAACAATAGAAACAAACATTAATTGGAACAACTGAATATTGAGGATAGAACTGGAATCATCCTAGAAATCAAGAAAGTCTTAACTAAAAGGTCTCTAATGTAGAACCTAGAAAGAAAATGTCAAAGCATGCAAGAAGACATAGATGAATTTATGGAAAAGTTTGGCATATTACAGAGTAAAGAACTTCCAAATCATTTAATAATCAATGATAAGTTAATGAGGCATGAGGATTATATCGACAAATTGGATAAATATGCAAACAACCAAGCCAGTTCCTTTGCCAGTTCATCTGCACCTAAAGCACTACCTACATGTAGAGTTCTCTATGATAGTCTGGAGAACCTCTTTTATGTTGAGCATGAATTGAAACATTTGTTTCTAGTACAACCAAATTTTGTAAAATACATAGAGGCTGATGAAATTTACAGAAAGCCAACAAGGACCAGGATACCAAGGGATGATTGGTGGACAGATATGATAGATATTTTATGATTTACCTTGGTAAAACGTAAATGGAAGTATTTACCATAGTCAATTTTGGTAAAAAAAGGTGAAGGATAGTAAAGTAGGTAAAGCAGGTAAAGAGTATCAGTCACAGGTAAAAGAGTATAAGTGAAAATGAAAATAATCAGCCAGCATAGAATTACGAGCAAGACAACAAGATGCACAATCATAGGGCCTGCATCCAACTCCTTCAACAAAAACATGGATAGTAACCCAGCAGTTCACTTTTAGTTTCCATTTTCAAGACTATCTGCCTCTATATTCATGTAAAATATATTTATTTTTCCTAGAATATATCTCTCTCAGTTAGGAGATATTTTATTGTAAATTTTGTATAACTACTTCCTCATTCAAGGTATTTAGGGTGGATTCTGAGACATTTCTGTAGACTTTTTATTTTGCAATAGAAGTACTGTTAAACAACTATTGTATGGCTGGCTCGACAAAGTAGTAAAGCAAAGGAGTTTTATAGGATTCATGTGTGAAATGAGAGACAAATAAGTATTCTATATCTTATGTTTTACAGTTTTATGGTTTAAATATTTCACATGTTTTTCATATCTAAATAATAAACGAAAAAGTATATTTCAGAAAGTGCTTTACTGCATTCTGTCTTTAAAATCATTTATATTCTCAATGTTTTCTTCAAGCTATCATAGGTAGGGAATTCTTAATTGCTCCTTGCTTCTTAGTTTATCATTGTGGCCATTTAACAAGAAATTCTTAATTACTTTTTTTTAATGATCACCCACTGTCCCTCTTATTGAACTTTGTTGAAGGATTATTAATTGCCCTTCCTCCTTTTCAAGACCATTTCATCCTTTCAAGTTACCATTTGTATCTTCTTTAGCTATCTTTCCCTGGGAAGCCCTCCTCTTTTGAATCAACCTGATCCAGTTAAGCCATCTTCAGTTGACTCCATAGTCCAATGGCCTGAAATACCTTGTTTTATCCATTTTCTCTTGAATTCCACCACCAAAAAAAAATCAAACCCCCCCAATCTTTCATAACTAGCCTAATATCTCATAAAACAAAGCTAAATTATAAAGAGATAGCCTTCTCTGAGTATATATTGGTTAGATTCTGTACTTAAAAGTTGGTTTGTGGTTACCTTGGACCCCTTTCCTTCTTCCGACAACTTCAAGAAAAATCTGAGTGATAACATAGTGGTGGCTCCACTGGGGAAGAAAATTCCTCAGTCATAACAAATATTTAAGAAAGTTTATACCTTAAAGCTAAATCATCTTAAAGAAATCATAGAAGTTGTTTGTTTTGATATCGGTTAAGAAAAATCAAAAACAAAATCCAAAGACCTGGCTTTAGAAAGGACTCGTTACACTAGAGCTAATCTTAATCCCAATTCCCCGCAAGTGTTTGAGAACCCCAATTTGATCCCTAGAATTCTTAGAAGACAAGAAAGTTCTGTTAGTCCTCGACCCACCTTCAGATCTTCATCCTGTTCTGTTAGATGGATTTACCTCGAAGACCAACCCTTTGACAAATACTTTGAAACCTCTTTGTTTAGGACTTCATCTGATTTTGAATTAGTTGACCTAGTCCAAGACCCAGAGTTCATCCGAGAATTAGAGCTCCAAGCAGCCAATTTGTCAATTGATAGATATTTACAGAACTCACCACAATCTGATCTTACCACTAAAGGAACCCCCAATCCCTCTGTAATCACTTCTATTTCTGCAAGCTCATCACCATTTCTTCATACATCTCAACCTCAAACCACTCCACATTAGACCATCCCCTTTAGCTCTCCATCTACAACTCAAATATCCACTGTCATCCCAACCCCAGCTCTTATTTCACCATTATCTATAGCAATGGCAAATAGATATACCCCCCTGGCACTACTAGCAAGCTTAGGTGCCATGCCCCAAGATTACTAAAGTAATATCACTACTTTTGATGGTACTGGTGCCTATACCGCCCAACAACACACCAAGAATATGACTGATTACTTTGAAATTTATGAAATGGATGCTGATGATGTGCAAATGAGAATATTCGTTTAGAATTTAACTGGGGAAGTTAGAACTTGGTTCAGAGGTTTAGCAACAAATAGTATAGATAGCCTAGCAACTCTCTATCAACAAGTCCTGAATAGGTGGGAGAAAACGAAAGACCCCCTTCACATTCTATCTAAATACGAAAACTTAAGAAGAGAACCACAAGAGACTGTGCAGGATTATTGCACTTGATTCAACAGTGTGTATAAGGCCATCCCTCAAAATATTAGACCCCCACCTGGCTTAGTCTTAATCAAATTCCTAGATGGATTAGATTATGACATGACTTTCTAGCTGAGATAATGAGCTCCCCCTACTTTGGAAGATATGAAAAGCATAGCAGTCAATGTTGAAGCCAACTTGATATCCAAAAGAGCCAAGGCCAGGAGTGAAAGGTGGATACCATTAAAGGAAGAAACTTTGAACAAAAGCTAGATATCATAATTAAAGGGATAGACTAGGAGACAGAGTAGAGACAATGAAAGGAAAGCTCCTTGGGATGATTAGAAAACCAACACAGGGAGTAATCCTAATTTCAGGAAACATCCAAACCCGAATGCTGGAAAGAATGGTATTGACCAAAATATTAGACCCCCTTTCCAGGAGAACTATGCAGAAGCTTCCAACTCTGAAGGTCTAGAAGAGGATACTCAAATCAATTTGATGGTGCTTAGTAATGAAGGAGAAGTTTTCTTGACCCAAGAGGATCAAGAGGCCCACATACTCAAATAGTTCCAAACTTAATCAGGTGAATCATTCGACTTTAGAGAAGGATAAAACACAATCATCTTTGAGGTGCATAAGCAATACAACTTAAGAAGTAGGAGAATTGATGTTTCTGAAACAAACAAACAAAAGGTTCCAAATCAGCCCACAAGAGGTAAGACAATAACCACACATGTACATATTCTTTCTAGATCAAATACTAATCCTTCTAACCCCATAATTGAAGATGTCTCTGACAACCAACAAAGCAACAAATAGCCCTCCACTCCCCTTTCTCCCAAAGGAACTATGGAAGAACGTTTAGAGGTTGATCTAGGAGAATCAACAAATCATGATTCCACTCATGAAAAGGAGAAAAACATAGAAAACATTGAAAACAGAGAGAATAATGTTGTTCGAAATCCAAAGGCCCAAACATAAAAAACCCTTTAATCTAGAAACTGAAGTAGGTAAGCTGAAAATTGTTGTATCATTATTTGAATTAGCTAAGCATGAGGCCTACCGAACCCAAATCAATAGATCACTAAAAATTATTGAAGACTCAGTGAATCTTTTTTATGACTAGCCCGAATTGATCTTTGGCCTAGAAGTGAATGGAAAACCATTGGGAGGAGGAATTCCTCCCTTCTATGTGAGATTAAACATACATGTTAAGATTCTTCATAATGCCATGTTTGACTCTGGGGCATCTCATAATCTCATGCCCAAGTCTGTAATGGAAAATCTAGACCTAGACATCACTAGACCATACAAAGATTTGTTTTCTTTTGATTCTAGTTAGGTGAGATGTTTAGGATTGATAAAAGAGTTGTGTGTCTCATTGGTTCAATACCCTGCAAAAACAATTTTAATGGACATAGTGGTAGCAGATATACCACCCAAATATGGCATGGTATTGTCTAGATACTGGGGTGCTAAGCTTCAGGGATCTCTTCAACTGGATATGTCATATGTTACTATATCGGTTTTTGGACAACCAAAGAAACAATACAGAGAAACATTGATGAAATATGTAGTAAGTAGTCAGGAAAGACCCCAAAATTTCCCCATCTACTTAGTAAACTCTGATATGGATTCATTCATCCTTTACAATGCAGAAACCAGTCCTATCGATACTTTAAAGGTTTTAGCAGCAGAACCAAAAGAAATTAAAAAAGAAAGATCAAGTGTTCATATTCAGGAAATATCAGATAACAAAGAAAAATCAGATGAGAACGAAAAACCAGAATCCACTGCTAAACAAGCTCCTACTACCCCAGACACCAATTATGAACATGAAATCCTTTGGCATTTATAATTTGATGGCTGAGCGAATAAACTAGGGGTAAGAGCAGGAGTTTGGGTGTACAATTTAGAAAATTATCATGCTGAAGGCCATGCCTACAGATTAAATTTCAGATGCACCAATAATATGGCAGAATATGAGGCTCTCTTGTTGGGTCTTAAACTTGTTAAAAGATTAGGAGAAATCAGAGTGTCTGTCATAGGAGATTCGGAACTGATAATTAAACAGATTAAAGGAAAATACTTAACTAGGGATTGTAGATTAGGATATTATAGAGGAACAGTCATAGAAATTCTCAACACTTTTCTGGAAACTTAGCTTGCTACAATCCCTAGAAAACACAACTTGCAAGCTCACAGCCTGGCCATGTTTGCCAGCACCTGCAAATTACCTTTTCAACCTAATCATCAGTTTATCGCTAAAATTAGGCAGAGACCAGCCATCCCTAATAATCTGAAGCAATGTCAGGTTTTTGATAGTGATGAGCAGATCAATAACTTTTTAACTTTAGATGAAGAGTTTTCTAATAGTAACATAGATGTTGATACAGTTGTTGATTCTAATCCAATAGATGAGGTAGAAATCAATATTTCAGAGGAAAGTTCAATAAATATGCTTCATCCCACAAAATTCACACAAAAAAGGATTCAAGACCTGAAACAAATGGGCCTAGATGAAATAATTGAAGAAGAAACATAGGTTATCAACCTAAAGGACAATCATCTACCTAAAGGATTGACTCTAGAATATCAGTTTGATTCCAATGACATTCCCAAGAAACCTAAAATGGAACCATTAAAAGCAGATATTGAAGAGTACAACTTAGGAACACAGGACAATCCAAAAATGATAAAATTGTTGAAATCTTTACCTCTTTACTAGAAGCCAAAGTATGTTGAACTTATGAAAGAATTCCAAGATGTCTTTGCCTGGAGTTATGAAGATTTGAAATCCTATGACACCTCTATTATTCAACATACTATACTTTTGAAAGAAAATCAAAAGCACTTTAAACAAAAACTCAGAAGAATTAACCCTGTGCTATTACCATCAATTGAAAAAAAATCAAACGTATGTATGAAGCAAGGATTATTGCCCCTATTAGATTTTCAGAGTGGGTGTCTAACTTAGTACCCACTAGGAAGAAGACTGGGGAAATAAGGTTATGTGTTGATATGAGAAATGTGAATAAGGTCTCTCTTAAAGATAATTATCCTTTACACAAATGGATCATATTTTGCAAAGGGTAGTGGGTTCTTCTAGAATTTCACTTTTAGATGGGTTTTCAAGATATAACCAAATTCTGGTTCATCCTGATGACCAAGAGAAAACTTCTTTTACAACACCATGGGGCACTTTTATGTACATCAAAATGCCATTTGGATTAAAAAACGCAGGAGAAACCTTCCAAAGGGCAATGGACATTGCCTTTGCCAAAGCAATTCATGATTTTCTTGTTATATATCTGGATGATCTAACTGTTTTTTTCTAAATCTGATCAACAACACTTAGACCATCTCAGGGAAATCTTTTTAAAATGCAGAAAATATGGCATTTCTTTGAATCCAAAGAAGTCCTTGTTCAGTATGGAAGAGGGTAAAATTTTAGGTCATATTATTTCCAAGGATGGTATTCGAATTGGCCCTTCCAAGATCGAAGCTATTCTACAGATACCTCATCCAAGAAGTATTAAAGAACTTCAATCTTTCCTAGGGAAGATAAAATTTTTAAGAAGATTCATTTCTAACTTAGCTGAACTCATTAGATTACTAAATAACATGCTAAAAAAGGATTTAAGTATTAAATGGACAGTATAGGCCAAGCAATGATTTGAAGAAATCAAGATGGCCTTAACCAGAACACTGGTGCTCACAAGTCCTCAATTTGCTAGAGACTTCATCATTTTTTCTTTTGCATCAGAACACACCATAGCAGCAATTTTATTACAAAAAGATGATCAGGGATGTGAAAAACCTATAACCATTTTTATTAAAGCACTCAGAGATGCCTCATTAAAATACAAAATAATGGAGAAGCAAGCTTTTGTACTGGTAAAAGCTATAAAGTATTTCAGAGTCTACATATTATATTCTCATGTGATAGCTTATGTTCCTAGTGCAGTTGTCAAAGACATTCTACTCAGGATGAAATTGATGGTAAACGAGGTAAATGGATAGCTACCATCTTAGAGTATGAAATAGAGATAAAACTTACAAAACTAATAAAAGGTCAGGGATTGGCCAAACTCATGGCATAAACTAATTGTTAAGCCCTACACATAAATGAACTAGATAACGAGTAGGAGATGACGACTCCACAAATTAGCCAGGTCTTTTCAGACTCACTTTGGTATGATGATCTAATTTATGTTTTACAAAACCTCCAGGCTCCTCCAGGGTTGTCCAGAACCAAGAATAGATTTTTAAAAATGAAAGCTTCAAAGTTTTGTATCTTAGATAATACTCTTTTTTGGAAAAATCATGAAGGAATTTTATTAAATTATTTATTAAAAGATGAAGCTGATAAGGATCTCCAAGAATTTCATGCAGGAGACTGTGGGGAACATCTCTACTAGAAGTCAATTGCAGATAAAATCCTAAGGGCTGGATTCTATTAGCCAACCTTGTTTGCAGATGTGAAAATATTTGGAACTTCTTGCCATAAATGTCAAATCTTTGAAGGCAAAAGGAAATTGTTACTTTTACCCCTAAAACCCATTTCCATTGAGAAACCTTTTCATTAATGGGGTCTTGACTTCATTGGAGAAATCCATCCTCCCTCCTTTGGCCAACATAAATAGATACTGAATGCCATTGACTATTTTACTAAATGGATAGAGGCCATTCCCTCTCGACAAGCCAATGACACTATGATCATAGGTTTCCTAGAAACCAATATCTTGTCCAGGTTTGGTTGCCCCTTTAATGATAATGCTGCAGCCTTCAAATCAAAGAACATGATCAGTTTCTGTAACAAGTATCACATTACATTGGGCCATTCCATAGCTTACTACCCTGAAGGGAATGGACTAGCCGAATCTTCCAACAAGAGTCTGATTAATATCATCAAAAAATTGTTGGAAGAAAATAAGAAAACTTGGAACAAAAAAACTAATAACTGCTTTGTGGGTAGACAAGCTTACAACCAAAAAATCCATTGGAACCCGTCCTTTTGAGTTAGTATATGGCATGGAGGTTGTTTTTCCTTCATCACTAGGGGTTCCTGTTATGAAAATACTTCAAGAAGCTCAAGTGGAACCTAATGATATTCAAAGAAGGATAAACCAGATTATCAATTTGCAACAGACCAGGGAGGAGGTGTACCAAAGATCTCAAGTGGTGCAGGAGAAACTTAAGAAGATATTTGACAGAAGAACCAAAGTAGAAGATTTTTACCTTGGAGATAAAGTGTTAAGATGGGATTCCAGAAGAGAGGATAAGGGGAAACATGGGAAGTTTGACTTCCTATGGAAAGGACCATACATCATCTATGCTTTCAAAGGAAACAATGGATATTTTTTTAAAGAGTTAGATGGTACAAAAGCTAAAGAAGGAACAATCAATTGTTGGATGTTAAAGCATTACTTTGATCCTACTTAATAATGCTATCATGTTATTCATTGTACATATTATATCCTTTGTAATGTCATAGTGTTGATTAGACAGTAAGATTTTGGAGTTGAAGCCCGAAGAGAAGGCCCTAAGCTTCAAAAGTATCACTGTCATATATACAATAAAGCAACAAGGAAAAGATGATTGCAGAACACAATCAAAGTCATTAAGAGGCCACTGATCTACTGTTCTTGACTTTCCACCAGGGAAAGCCATTCCCAAGTGGAGCCACTATTATGCCCCTATACCAATAGGTGTCATATATCATGATTGACTTGATTTAGCTTTGTAATATGTTCATACCTTTACTTGTTGCAAAGGTTTTCCATATTTGTAAAAAATCAAAAAATTAAAAAAAAAATGTAAAGAGGGTATACCCTAAAAGAAAAATTGAAGGGTAAAAAGAATAAAAGAGGTCAAAAAATGAAAGAAAATAAACCCCAAGAAAAAGAAAAGACCAAGAAAGTGTGCAAGTCTAAATGCCACTACTTTTTTTACTTTTGTATAATAAACAATTGTGTACAGCTTGTCACCTATGCCACAATTCATGAATAGTCAAACAATTTAAGCTTGGCTAGTTCATATTTTCAATTTCATGTTGTAGAAATATAAAATAAAGGTCTGACCAAACAGTGTAATCTTGGTAGATAAGTAGATAGGTAGAGTAAATAAAAGGAGCTCAACAGTATAATCTGAGCCCTTGGATGTAATAAGTGTAGACATAGATAGGCATCACCATGTAAAGGAAAAGAAAATTTGATAAGAGTTTTCCAGTCTAAGTGCACCCTAATAAAGAAGTGAAAATGCAAGGTTAAAGTAGGTAGGGTAAGTAGGTGATGGTTGTAGAATAATATGTGGTGAATGATAAGTCTAAATGTGTAAATCTTTCACTTTCATTACAAAGTAAAGGCATGTATCACATGGAAGGCACATCAAACAAGCAAAGTCAGAAATAATTAACTTCCCTACTCATTTCCCCTAAATTTTTACTAATTTTCCCTAAGTACCAAGGTATCTATCAAGTTAGAGGGGCTCAGAGCATATCTATAACTTTTGGAGGGACCGAACCTTCAGCCCAATGATTTATAATGCCTACATACTTAAATTCCTTCACCAATAATAACCCCCCTTCATAAGTCATTCATTTCCCTAATAAGTCTTTTCCTAAGTAAAATCCTATTTTACTTAGGGAAAATAAAAATATTCTACATGAAACCCTCACATATTTTTAGCCTAGGTTATGTTATATGATGAAAAGTTTTCGGAAACATGTACTTAGCGCGCATTTCATAAAGTCATATTAACCAGTAATGTTATTATTAGACAGTTCCCCTATATAAACATTATCCATTCCCATATTAATATAAACACACAAAAACCCCAAATTCTTATATATCCCACCCCTTGGTTAAATATAACCATAAGACAGTCTATAAATGGGATTAATTAACTAATCCATAGTTAATTAAGAGCCAGATCCCCACCATGTTAATAAAAGGATTAATTAGCCCCCATGGTTAATTAGTAACTTCTTCGACCAATCACATCACCTCCGATGTAATTAAAAACATTTAATTATGCTGGGCCCGCCCTCCATTAACCTTCCGCCACCTCACCTCCCTGATAGACATCCGATCGGATCCCTTAGATCTGACGGTTGTCGCGCATATCGCATGGCACTCTGCGATCGAACTTTAGCACGCGATGGCGAGCAGTTTTCGGAACAGTGCCATTGCCATGTGTCGCTCATCGAGTGGAATCATGCGGTCTTGCCCAAATACTGCCTCCTCTCCATTAGTGGTGCAATGAAACTGGCTTACAGCCTCCTACTACCAACAAAATGTCAAATCATTGTCCCATTGATGCCATTTGTCCAGATCCTAAACCTGCCAAAAGTTGACTTTGCATAAAAAAACATAGCTAATCAGTTTTCGTCCTTATTTTTGAAAAACACATGCATGCAGCAACCTGAACATTGAAAGTCGACCAACTCGTGCACCAAACCATTAACCACCCTCAAAATTGCAGTCGACGTCGCTCCAAGTCCGCCATTCACACCCAATGAACCTGTACTCCATTTCTCGTCACTAAAAACAGGTATTTACCAGTTTCTGTCCAAGAACCCTGTAAATACTTATTTTCCTCTGTAATTAATTGAAAAAACCCAAATTTCATCATAATTCAGTTGCTACATTCACATTTCAAGTTTCCCAGGACCCTCTATTTCACCAATTTCACATAAAAACTCAAGTTTCCTATCTGAATCCATAAGAACTAGAATGGAAACCCCCTGTGGCCCTCAATATATCACCCATCCCTACCCCTCACCATGATTTGGATTATCTGCTCTTAGCAGATAAATATTTTCAAATAAAAGACCTAGTTACTGATAAAGACCACCTGAAAGCATTTTTCCAATGCCGAGACAATTACCTAAATGGCTATGATACCATAAGACTTTGGGAATCAAATCTCCCAATTTACTTTCTCCCCTCTGTGCACATTTTCCCTGACATTATCCATCAGTGTCATGCCAATTATGATCCCAATCGCAGAGTAGTAATGTCCCCAAATCAAACTGTCCTCTTCGCAATTACTGCAGACTCAATCAATGAGATGCTCCAGTTTCATCCCAGTCAAGCCCTCACCCCCATTTCCCTTGGAGATTTGCTAGAGAAATCATCCAATTTTTCCCAATTTGAACTCATTCACCTTTGCCAAACTTTCATAGATAAGCAGCATCAACCCAAAAATCCCCCTCCTTATTTGTCAGTTTTCTTCACAGAGACAGGCAAAACTATAGTTGATATGATAGCTGCAGTCATGGGATTCAATACTAGTGAGTATGTGGATGAATTGACCCTAGTTGTGATGTCGATCTTACCCCTGACTAGCCTCCTGCTATCAAGTACAACTATGCTGCATTCATCGCTGAGAAAATCCATGACCAATTCATAAGATTGGAAAATGAAAAAGTATTCAAGTATTCCACATTCATATATCACCTTATCCTTTACTACCAGTCTGACAAGTTCCCATTCTCTGTAAATAAACTTGATACAAATGGAAATCCAAGATCAGTCGTTTTTTGGACTTCTATCTTCCACCATTCTTTTGCTTTTCCTTATTTATACAATGAGTTCATTGACCAGTTTGTCCATCCAGTGACCACCATGCTGACAGGAAGCCCTCCTCCTAGGATTAACGATGAAATCAAAAGAATCCTTCAGTTATTCAAACAGCACAAGGTAGGTGACTGGTACTTGTACCAGAATCACACAGAGATCAAGATATATGGTTGTGAGCTTCCTCCATTCAAACTACCAAAATATGTTCCTATGAGGTTGTTTGCATTAGAGTATTATAGACAAATGATAAACTCAGATCAGATTCACTTTACCAGGGCTAAGAAGAAAGCACAGTTGAGAATTCAGGATCACCTAGGCCCATTTGTTTGCAACAATAGAGAAGCAGGAAAAGCAGCAGAAGAAATCCTAGAACACATGAGATTAAATAAAATTTTTGGTTGGATATATGACCCACACAGTTTCATTTGTGATAGGAGAATGAAAAATAAGTTATCACCATATTTTCATCACGGAATCCATGAAATAGAGCAATATGAAAATATGGATGAATGGAGGGAAGGAAATTTAGTTGAAATGGATAGTGATAAGGTCAATGTAGATAATTTGATGAAAGACCTAGAAAAGAGACTTGACCCGGACTCTTTTGAATAGGTACCAGTTGGGACTTCTCAGAAGCCAACACCAGGAAATAGTGCCTCTACAACAGATACTTCTCAAATGCACTCAGAGGAAACTAATGCACCCCTTACAGAACCACCACAAGAAAAAGAACAGGGAACCAGTACTCCAGCATCAGGACAATCAGACATGTCTAAGCAGCCTGAAATCCTTCAAGAACAGGCTCCACCATAGTCCCATCCACCTTAGTTTAATATGGGAGACCCCCAATTTTTGCAGACTCCTGTGAATGAGGAAAAAAGCTTAAAAAGAGATAGGGAAGTAGCTACCCCTGCCAGTGGTCCTTTAGACCAGTTTTGTGCGAAGAGGCACAGGCTAAATCCACATTCAGAAGAAGAATTTGTTGAAGAAACAATAGGGAGTTTGAGAAAAGAAGGTGAAGGCAGTCTGCATACTTTCCCAGCAGGTGGGACACCTTCTAGCTCATAAAGACAGGAGCTGGAAAGACAACAAAGTACTGAAGTTTCATCCTTCAGGTCTTCATCTAACAAGACCTTGGACATTAAAGAAAAATTCAAGGAGATAAAGGCCAAAAATGAACAACTAAAGGCCCAAGCTTACACACAATACTTAAACATGGCTCCTACCAATCAAAGTAGGTTGATTTCAGCTTATGACATCAAGGAAGACAAAATGTAGATGAGCTTTTAAAGCCTAAAGTACAACAACCCCAATCACTTCTGGACTACCTCAAAACTGATTTTTAGGTCTTGGCCAAAGATATTCACCCCTTAGATCAAATATAGTTGCACAAGCAGACATGGGAAATGGTCTATTCAACATTGACAAGCAAGGCCATGATGGCACACAGATTGGAGAATTCAATGAATAATACCACTACTCAATTACAGTTAGAAAGAGCCTCCTCATAGGAAAAGGACAATAGAATCAAATCATTGGAGGATTTGATTATTGGATTGGGTTATAACCCGAAGGATGTCAAAGCTGTAGAGGCTCTAATAGAAAAAGAAAAATGAAGATATAGCTACCTTGAGAAAGCAGTTGAAATTTCCACCCCTTATGCATCCACATACTGTTGAGGTAATTGAAAAGAAGAATGAAGAAGAGCTTATGACTTGGTCCTCAAGCTAAATGAGCAATTAAAGGAGATAGAGCAGGAATTAGAAAAAACACTACAAAGCAGGCAGAGTGAGTCGACCTCTCAGCCTCAAAATGTAGTACCAGTGGTTTCTACATCAGTCCCTTCCACATTGGCAACTGCTCTAGCACCAAATGTCCCTTTGGCCACAACTGAAAATATTATAGGAACAAATACAGGTACAACACAGGTAGGAACTTCCAGTCAAAGCACAAAAGAATTAATCAAGTCTATGGAGGAAATGAAACTCCAGGTTTTTGAATTGCAGAAGGTAAAGGAGAAATTCATTACCTTGGAACAAAAGTGTATCATATGTTTTCAGTGATCAATGTTGCGTCGTCAGTTTTTTTGAGTGTGTGATCATGTTCAAGTTTTTTCCTTGTTTACTTTGACCTCACTGATCCCGCACTTAGCCAAATAATGAAAACTTCTTGCCTAAGCAACTTGGCCTCACTCAGCCTTACTAAACTATGTACTACGCAATTTCATCCCTCAAGCTTAGTCCTTGCCTCTTGTAACTACACAATGCATAGTTCCTGCCTTCCAGAATTGTTCACTCCACAGTCTTAGTGCTCAACCCTAGCCCCTTTAGCTCTAGAACTACACAAATTAGCCTCCAGTTAGTCCTCTTCTATGCACTGTGAAGTCTTAATCCTTCAACTTCCATCTTGACTTCTTGAACTACACAAGCCCTAGGCCTCTCTTTATCCAGAACTATGTAGTGGGCAACATCAAGCCTCAAGCCTGCCTCCTTAAGCCCCTCAACTGCACAATCACCTTGTCCTCACCTACCTGAATTGTGAAATTGCGCAGTATCAAGCCTCAGTACTGATCTTTGACCTCTTGAGTTGTGTAACTATGCAATACCTGAGCCAATCTCTCATTCTAGCAGCTAGTTCTAGCTTATTCAGTGGTTTCATGAAGCATGTTAGACTAGGAATTTATTGGACTAATTTCGTCTCATCATGATTGGTTTCCAGTTTCAAGTATTACAACATGTCATGAGAGGATGATGAAGAAGGAGAAGAAGGGGACCATGCTAGAAGACACTCATGCAATGGTAAATACAATTTTATCATTGAAGAGAATATGAAGAGACACTACCTTTTGACAGAAGATCAAAGATCAGGATGCATGAAGACTCCATATCAATCAGTCCCTTGGAGGATGAATACAAATAACAAGCATGATCCATCATGAAGATGCAAATAAAGCAACAAAAGGAGCAGCTTGGCAATGCCAGATCATCATGAAGTTCCATGTCATCATTTTCACGAGTCATCTCAAGAGTCACATGTGTCATAATGTCTCGCCACATCATTTTTGGAATATAATTATGTAATTTTCCAAAAATGAGAAAATGTAAAATATGTGGAGGGCCAAGGGTTCCACATTGAATATGAAGACTCACAATTGAGTTCTAAAGTCATATAGAAGCTCAAAGGTCATGTAATAATTTGAAAAGTCATTGTAGAAGCTAAAGAGTCATGAGGGAGGTCAAGAGTCACATGGGACTTGAGGAGTCACCCCATTTGTTATAAATACACCCTCATAACTCAAGCAAAGGACTTTTGGGACTTGAAATTTCACCTTGGATTCTTTAGCTTGACATAAGAGAGAAGATCTTTCTTTGGAGAAGCAAGTGGTGACTTAATGTTCCACTATTGGGGCTAGATTGTAAACATTGTACTTTTATATAGTGGCACTTCCACATAATATACGAAGCTTGATGAGCCAACACATTTTCATGGATGTATCGTGAATATCATAGGACTATTCTTTAGATGTTTGTTGTATGTGTTTTTGTCAATATGTACTAAGGAAATTGAACTATTTCGGTGGTTTTGGTACTTATTTTGTTGAAGGTGTGTTGTATTTGGGTTTATGATTATGGTTGGGGCTTGTGAACTACTTTTCAGACTAACTTGTGATTCTCTTATGGTCTTGCATCTCTTTTAGGATGGTACTTTTAATTTTATTCTAGAGGCTCACTCTCTTTCTCCCTACCATGAAAGTACCTTTTATACATCACAATTGTATACCTCACAGTGTCAACTTGCTTGTTTTAAAGAATGCTTGTATAATCTATTATGTTAATAATGACAACCAAGGAAAATCCCTATGGACAATGGAAACAAACCTTATTTTTATTTGGGGCTCCTATTCCAAACATTGTGAGGTTTAATTGGGCTTCACATTGGGGAGACCCCCTTGGTTGATGGATTTCTAGCACAGTCAACAAACTCATTCTCAATGTATTGGTTCCTCCCAATTTAGCTTATTTGCAATGTCTATGGTCCCAAATCCCCATCCAAAAAAGGAACCTTCATTTCCAACCTCTCCATTTTTTCTCACCTAGTTTTCCTTTGTCACTAGATCCTAGGTGGGGATTTCAATCTCATCAGATCCCTACAGGAAAAATGTGTGCTGTAAGAAGGCTTGAAGAATATATATTTCTCTTTAATTCATTTATATAGGATTCCAATATGGTTGAGATATAGGATTTGAATGGAATCCATACCTATAATACTAGAAGGTGGGGCATGCAATAGGTTGCGTCAAGACTAGACCTCTTCTCAATATCAAAATCTCTCTTTTTAGTGAAGATCAATTTGGAAGCGCAATTATTCCAAATTATGGTTCCGACCACTAGAAGATAACTCTTTATTTGGGTTGGCCATGTTCGCATTATGGAAATCCCTTTCACTTTGAAGCCTTATGGCTACGCCATCTAGACTTCATATACAACATGGAGGTGTGGTGGGAGGAATGAACATCCATACCTGGTGGCATTATGTTCCACTTTTAGTAGAGGTTAAGATACATTATGAAAAATTTAATAGAGTGGAATGAGATAGAATTTGGAAACACATTAAAAGAAAAACATAAATTATACAAGAAAATGAGTAAAGTTCAGTGAGACATAATCAAAGAAGAGAGACTAGAAGAATTGATGACATCAGAGGGAGAAATGTGGTAACAATTAGAACAGAGGTTAGCATAGGAGGATATCCTCTACAAGTAGAAATTGTGTGTGAAATGGATGAAAGAGGGAGACAATAATACTAAATTATTTCACAAATCATTTATTAAATTCATGTAAAAAAATCAGATACATCACATTCAAAATGAGCACAATCAAGTTATAGAAGATATTGATGATATCGCCTAGGTTTTATCTGAGCACTTTTGCTCTCTTTTAATAGAGCCAAGCTTTGATAGGAGATATGATATACACAAGGTAACCCGACATATTTCAAGCTTATCTCAACAGAGAAAAAATCCCTTCTGCTTAAAGAAAAATCCTTTCAAGAAGCAGAACACATTGTTATGAGTATGCCTAAAGACAAAGCCCTTGGCCCAGATGGCTTCATAGCTAAATTCTTCCAATATTTTCTGGTTGTACTTGGGTGAGATGTTTGGTAAGTTGTTGAAGGCTCTCTTTGCTCAACTTCAATGCTTTTTTTCCTTTGATTCCACCTTCATTTCCCTTATGCCCAAATCCTATAAGGTTTACTCTCCCTTTAACTTTCATCCTATTTCCTTATGTAATGTTATCTATAAAATAATTTCTAAGACCATCACTAATAGACTCAAGTCTCTCCTTCCTTCTCTTATTACCCTTGATAATATAGGTTATGTAGAAGGTAGGAAAAAATTGGATAGCATCATCCTTGTTGCGGAGGACATCCACTCTCTTCGCACCTCGAACAACTTGGAATTATTTAAAAACTTAACATTCAAAAGCCTTTGATAAATTTAGTTGGGAATTCATCTATCACACCCTCATGGATTATGGATTTCATGAAAAATGGTTTTCATGGGTGATGACACTCATTTCCAAGGCTTTTGTTTCCATTTTGGTTAACAGATATCCCTCTCCCACCTTCACCCCTTCCTGGCATATAAGGCAAGGAGACCATATTTCTCCCTATATATTCCTACTCGTTCCTAAAGGTTTGAGTTCTCCATTTGAAATGATCTCTCCTAGAATTTCCTTAAAGGCCGCCCCTTAGCTCTAATTAATAGTGCTCTGCTCACCAGCAATTTTTTGATGATATCTTTCTCATAGGCCACCCTTCCCTTTAAGAGGCTCTAGAATTCAAAAGAAACCTTAGATGTTTTCACAATGGCCTCCAAAGCTGATATTAATAAAAGTAAGTCTCAAATCTTCTTCTTCAATACTCTGCAAGCATTCCAAGTCCAAACTTATCGTATTCTTGGATTCAAAAAGAACTGCCTTCCATCCAAATATTTAAGGGACACCTTGAAAACCAATCCCCTCAACCAATCAGTCTGAGAAGAGATATTACTTAAATTTTAAGCAAAACTTTCAAGATGGACCTTCATAAATCTATATCTTATTGCTCGTTTCATCCTCTTGAAAATGTGCTAGAATCTATGCCCACCTACCTTAATTCTTTCCTTATTGCTCCTAAATCCATTCCTAACAAACTTTATAATCTTAAACACTCCTTTCTTTAGGGGCGTGGGAGTTAGAGTGAAATGAGCCTTAGTAGCTTGGGACAATATTTTCGTTCCAAGATTCACAGGAGGATTAGGCTTAAGAGACCCCTTGGTTCTAAGAAAGTAATTGTGTACAAAAACATGATGGAGATGGATTAAAAACCCTTCAGGTATGTGGTGCCAAATGTGGACTAAAAAATATGCACAGGGAATCCACGACTTTTAGTTAGCTAGAATGTCAAACAATGTTCATGGATCCCACATATGGAACATAATTTGGAAAAACAATCTTTGATTCAGGATCACTGTTCTTGGGAAGTTCGAAATTGGATGACAACCTTGATTTGGGAAGATGGTTGGAACCAATGGCCCAAGCTTTCTTCTCTGGCCAACTCCCAACAAATAAGAGATAGGTTCATCCAAAGAAGGCTTTCATTGGTTTCCCATTACAGGGATTCCCATCCCTTTAACTCACCTTCACATTCATGGAAAATCCAATCACCAAACTACACACAGACTCATGGAGAAGAGAAACAACTTATGGAGACTGTTTTGGTCACTAGAAATATTGCAGTGCAGACTGATGGTGATATTTTGCATTGGTGATATGGACCATCTAGAAATTTCAACCCCAAGGATGCTTGTAGAATATTGATGCAAGTTTAGTAGGCCGTGCTCAATTACATCTAGAAACATCTCTTTAAAATGAAGAACTGACATAAAATTACTCTACTCCTTTGGTTATTTTTTAGAAATAATACCTTAACATGGGATAAGAATAAAAAATGTTGATTCATGGGTCCTTCCATTTGTCACCTATGCCAGGCTTAAGTGGAAGATCACAATCATTTGTTTCTTAGCTACTCCTTCACTTCTTCACTTTGGGATCAACAAGCCATCTCCTTTAGTATAACCAATATCGTGCCTCATTGGAAAACTAGAAAGACTCACCATTTAGTAGCCCCATTCTCAATCGAGCTTGGCTCTTAATCCTAAGCATCAATACATAAAATTTTTGGAAAGAAAGGAATTCTAAAATTTTCAAAAATTCCCCATCCCCACTAGAGGTTGTCTGGCATCATATCCTTTCCCCACATCAAGTTACCATAACCTCTTTGCAATGATTTATTCAGGATTGGAATTTCCCTCCAGCTGAGCAAACCATTTTGTGTCAACTTGGGATCAACCCTCAAAACTTTCTCCCCCCTACTTCTATTATCTCTTCCTGGCTTGACAGGCCCTTGATTTAGTGTCGCCTGCCACCAAGATATATCAAACTCAACTTTTTTGAGGCTTCTTGAGGCAATCCATGGCTTGCTAGTTATAGTGGAGTCTTTAGAGATAACTGAGGGTAGATTCTCGATATTTTTTCCAACAATCTTGGCTTCACTAGAATAATGAAAAAAATATTTAGGGCTTTAAACGTGATCTAAACATTTCTCTTTGGAAAAATTATCATTAAATCCTAATAGAAGGGGACTTGCTTCTCACCATTTCCATTTTGAAGAAGCTTCAATGGAGCTCATCCCTTTCCAAAATCTCAAGCATCTGGCACATTCAATCTCGCATCACCAAAGTTGTATCTTTGCTCAAGCACATGCATGCGTCCGTGTTATCTCAAATTATCCATTTAGTAAATAACCTAGTATATCTTCTTACAAATCATTCTCTCGACTCAATTATTTATTTATTTGATGTGTGATGGTCTCAAGTTGTTCCTACTCAACTGAGATTTGTCTGTGTTTCCATTGCAAGCCAAGATTATTCCCCCATGATGGGTGCTTGCTCCATACAACTGCCCTTGTCATGTTGAACACAAGAGAGTTAGGTGGCCACTTGGCCCATTGCTTCAACCCTCGCGAGGGCCAACATGCTTGAATTTAAAATTGCGATATGAAAGCATTTATGTAATGTACCTCACACACACTCATTTTTTTTTTACTTTTTTTTAATAATTGATCATTTTTGTTTCACTATAAAGTTCTTCTTTCCATAATAATTCCTTCTCTCTATTAGTGATGAAACTGAGAGATCCATATTTCTCATATATTATTACTTTACTTCCATTTTAACTATAGATAACATGTACTGCTCATTTCTCATGTATCATATAGTTGATTCTTTTTCATTCTAGCGTTTAATATTTATCCTCCAAAAGGTATTGTAGGTATTGTTCATTATTTAGTTGGGATTGATACTATCTGTTAGAGTTTGTAACTCATTACACTAGTTTATTTCTAAGACCAATGTATATACTTTATTTTAATTTCAATAAAATATGGTTATTTTACTATTTCTTAATCAATATTTGCCTCATTGTTTGTGGTAAAGTCTATGCAATTCAATGTGAACTCTCCATATTTCTCTACACATATGCATGACATTTTGCCGCAGAAGCCATGTATGGTAACTTTCACCTGCCGAATCAATGCTTGATATTGAATCTCACATAATCAATGGTGGAAATAGACTTAAGGTTTCTCGAAATATTAATGACTAATATGTGTTTCCCAAATTTCATTCATTTCCCTTTTTTTTCTTCTACCACTTCCATTGCTATGCAGCTAGGGTTCCAGGGTTAGTTTTCCTTTGGTGTTCTCGAAAAAATCATTTATATGACAATTTTAATTTAATATTGCGATGTTCATCTCTAACGTATTGAGTGGAATGACCTTTTTTGAATTTGCAATGGCTTTTGGTAAATTGAAATGAATACAAAACTCTTTTTGGTATTCTCTATCACTTACATTGTTTTACCTACAATTTATATTTTATGTTGCTTGGATAGTTTTGATATTTTCTCTATTTATGGTTACAGGATAACAAATATTTCTCTCTCTATCAAAGTTCCTTTTCAATATGTCCCCTCAAGAATCTTGTAGAAGGTTTTTCTTCTAGATAATGTTCTGCTCTAACTCGAATAGAGTTTGGCTATAGGAGCTACAATATTCTTTAACCTCCATATGTCGAAAAATTCAGGTGAGTTTTTACTCATCATTTAATTTCACCGTCGATACAAATCAATTTTGATGTTTGGAGATAAAGGTGACATAGAGCCATTTCACAATTCATTGTTTCCATAGTGGATTTGTTCTTGTTGTCACAGTGAATGGGTCTTGAACCCTCAATGTTATATCTCCTTTGGTATTTGTTTAATTTGTTTTGAACGTTTGGGATTTTTGTCAGATAATGTTATATAAGGAAAATCCTATTGATTTTAGGGTTCTTGGGTTTAACTACAACCCAATTTTTTTGGTTTGTTATCTATGAATTTATTTTGGTCCTTTCAACTCTCAACAAAGCATTGTTATGTGGGTAATATTGGTAGCATTTTATGTCGCTTTATTTTAACAATCATTATGTTAGGGTTTATACCCTTTAATCTCTTTTATTATTATTTTTTATACAGATTCATATATGGAAATAGATGAATATAAGAAGCCACTTCTCCATATAACTTATTTAGTTATATTATTATATAAAGAGTTTCAACATGGTTCTTTTAATACTCTCACCAGATGAAATATTTGATTTCATTCATTTGTTGAAAAAGTATAAGGATGTTTTTTCATGGGATTATGATGATTTGAAAACCTATAATACATCCATCATCCAGCACACTATTCCTATGCTTCCATATTTCAATCCTATTCAACAGAAGCTAAGGAAGATTCACCCTAACTTGGAAGCTCAAATTAAGGCCAAACTTAACAAGCTTCTTAAAGGTAAAATCATTTTTCGAGTCAGACATTCCAAGTGGGTCTAAAATCTTGTGCCTGTCAGAAAGAAGAATGAAGACATTCACATTTGTATTGACTTTAGTAATTTAAATAAAGCTTGTGAAAAGGACAAGTTTACATTACCCCCAATAGAGAAAATTTTACAATTTGTTGTTGGTTCTGAACTGATGTCCTTATTAGATGGTTTTTGAGGATATAATCAAATACTTGTACATCTAGATGATAGATTCAAGACCACATTCAAGACCAAGTGGGGGACATATGCCTATCAAAAAAATACATTTTGGATTAATTAATGCTGGAGCTACTTTCCAAAGAGCTATGGATATGTCTTTCAGAGGTTTGATTAACAAATCAATTGTAGTGTATCTTGATGACATTACAATTTATTCCAAATAAAATAAGAATCATTTTCATGATTTGAAGCAAATATTTTAAAGATGTGGGAAGTTTGGAATCTCCTTGAATCCCCAAAAGTCATTTTTTTCTATTGACGAAGGAAAACTTATAGGTTTTATTGTTTCCAAAGAAGGGATATGTATAAACCTTGATAGAATCAAGGCAATATATGAAATTTCTTTGCCTCATAACAAAAATTCCATGCAATCCTTCCTTGGGAAAATTAATTTTGTCAAAAGATTTGTCCTATATTTCTCTAAAATTGTACTTCCCTTACAAGCTATCATCAAGAAGAAGTCATCCTTTAAATGGGGACTCACTGAAAGAAACACATTGGAGGCAATAAAACAAGCAATCAATGATGCCCCTTCATTATCAACCCCTGATTTTACTAAACATTTGATTCTTTATACTTTTTCTTCCTAACAATATTATGTAGTAGTCTTAACTCAACCTAATGAACAACAAATTAAGGCTCCAATATCATTCTTTATTTCAAATCTACAGGGAGCTGAGTTCAACTACTCATAGGTTGAGAAGCAATATTTTGCAGTATTTAAATCCATAAAGCATTTTCGGTCTTTCCTCTTAAAGACACACACTAAAGTAATTGTTCATTTCCCCGTTTTCAGCGACTTACTTATTCAGAAAGAATTAGGAGAGAAAAGAGCGAATTGTGTTGCTTCCCTGCAGGAATATGACTTTGATATTAAAATAAATAAAATTGTCAGAGGATAAGGTTTTTGTAGGTTTATTACTGGAGTTGATGACAATTCAGTTAATGAGGATTCAGGTAATAATGTTCAGATAACAGAGGTATTTCCCATTGGTACTGAATCCCAATATGTTGATCTCATTTTTGTTTTAAATGGTTATGCTCCACCGAAACTCAATTACAAGAAGAAAAGAGATCTCGGATTAATGAATAATCAATATCAGCTTGTTAATGATGTCTTGTTTAGAATAAATTATGATTTTGTTTTGTTAATATGTCCATAAAAGTTTGAAGCTGAAAAGGTCTTGTAAGAGCTACATGATGGACTAGTTGGAGGACACTATGGTGGAGATACCACTGGTCACAAAATCCTACAAGTTGGTTATTATTGGTTGACTTTATTTAGGGACACTCATGCTTATGTTAGAAAGTGTAAAGTCTTCCAAATTGCTGCTTGAAGACAAAAGAAACCAACCTTACCTTTACAACCAATTAACATTGAACAACCCTTTGAATAATGGGGACTGGACATAATATGTGAGATTGTTCCTAACTCTTCCAAGCAGCATAAATACATCTTGATTGCTGCTGATTACTTCACCATGTGAGTGGAAGCTATACCCTTGAAGGTGGCCAATTATAAGAACATTATTGAATTCATTGATCAATTTATTATTACTAGGTTTGGTCTTCCTCATGCTTTAATTTTTTATAGTGCATCATATTTTTCAAGTAACACACTTATTGAATTTTCCTTTAGAAAAGGTTTTAAATTGAAGTATTCTGGAAATTATTATCCACAAGGAAACAACTTAGCAGAATGTACTAACAAAAACCTTATTAGAATAACCAAACATACCATTGACGAAAATCATAAAATTTGGCATAAAGCTCTAGTCTTTGCATTATGGGCTGACAAAATTACCTAGAAGGGCTCTATAGGCACTTCTCCTTTTCAATTAGTATATGGTAAAGAATCTATTTCACCACCTTATCTAGCTATACCATAACTAGCCCTAGCGCAATCCATTGAAGAAAAACATTCCTCTTCTCTTCAACTAAGAATGTCTCAAATCATTAAATTGGAGGAAGAAAGAGATAAAGCTAGACAAGTCCATGCCCATCACCAACATTTGGTTAAGTCTGCATTTGATGTGATCGTACGCAAAAGTCTTAACTCAACCTAATGAACAAAAAATTGAGGCTCCAATTTCATTCTTTAGTTCAAATCTATAGGGAGTTAAGCTCAATTACTCAAAGGTTGAGAAGCAAGATTTTGTAGTCTTTAAATCTATAAAGCATTTTAGGCCTTTCCTCTTGAAGACACACACTAAAGTAATTGTTCCTTTCCCCGCTATTAGGCAATTACTTATTTAGAAATAATTAGGAGAGAAAAGAGCCAATTAATCGATATGATAACAAATCAGTTAATGAAGATTCATGTAATAATGTTCATATCACAAAGGTATTTCCCATTGAAACTGAATCCAAATATGTTGATCTCATTTTTTGTTTTAAATGGTTATGCTCCACTGGAAATCAATTACAAGAAGAAAAGAGCTCTTAGACTAAAGGCTAATCAATATCAGCTAGTTAATGATGTCTTATTTAGAAGAAATTATGATTTTGTTTTTTTAAGATGTCTAGAAAAGTCTAAAGCTGAAAAGGTTTTGCAGGAGCTACATGATGGACCAAGTGGAGGACACTATGGTGGAGACACCACTGCTCACAAAATACTACATGCTAGTTACTATTGGTCGATTTATTCAGTGACACTCATGCTTATGTTAGAAAGTGTAAACTCTGCCAAACTATTCTTGGAATTCAAAAGAAACCAGCCTTACCTTTACAACTGGTTAACATTGAACAACCCTTTGAACAATGGTGATTGGACATAATAGGTTAGATTGTTCTTAACTCTTCCAAGCAGCATAAATACATATTGACTACTACTAATTACTTCACCAAGTGGGTGGAAGCTACACCCTTGAAGGTGGGAAATTCTGAGAACATTATTGAATTCATGATCAATTTATTATTACGAGGTTTGTTCTTCCTCATGCTTTATTTTTTGATAATGCATCATATTTTTCAGGTAACACCATTACTGAATTTTCCCTTAGAAAAGGTTTTAAACTGAAGTATTCTACAAATTATTATCCACAAGGAAACAACATAGAAGAATCTACTAACAAAATCCTTATTAGAATAATCAAATAGAGCACTGACCAAAATTATAAAAATTGGCATAAAGTTATATTCTTTGCATTATGGGCTCAAAGAATTACCCAGAAGGCCTCTATAATCACTTCTCCTTTTAAATTAGTATATGGTCAAGAAACAATTTTACCACCTAATCTAGCTATGGAATCATTAGCCCTAGTGCAATCCATTGAAGAAAAACCTTCTTGTGCTCTTCAACTAAGAATGCCTAAAATCCTTAAACTGGAGGAAGAAAGAGATAAAGCTAGAAAGGTCCATTCCCATCACCAACAATTGGTTAAGTATGTATTTGATGCAAATTCAGTTCAAAATATATTTTTTGAAATTGGCGATCCAATTTTGAAATGGGACAAAGCCCATGAGGAGAAAGGCAAACATTCAAAGTTCCAAAGACTATGGCCAGGTCCATTTTAGATTGTTAAAAAACTAGGCCCATCAACTTTTATTCTACAAGATCTACAAGGAAAGAGGGATGCTCTTCCTGTTAATTGGATAGTTTTAAAGAAATGTTTTTATTAAGGATACTTGTCCTTTTGTAAATAATCATATGTATATACTGGTGTCTTAGCCCTAGCATTTTTAAGTAAGACACTTTTGTTCTCATATTAGGGTCTCTCATCACTAAAATGAGATTTGATTGATTAAGCGAGAGATTTTTAGAAAGAAAATCATAACATTGAGGTTTAGTTTTGCAAATTATAATAAAACTATAAAAATTTTATATCCATTAAATTGTGAATATTTCATAACTTGAAAACTTTATAAAATCTAGTTATCCCTTGATTGATAATGCAAAAGGTTTTCCTTAAAAAACAAGTAAAGGCTATGATGAAGTTTTAGCATCTTTAGAATTCAATTGTCATCCATTGCTCTTAAGGAGTGAAAATGCCTCCCCATCCATTGATTTAAAAAAAATTTAGCGTGTAATTCAAAAATATATAAAACTTGAAAGATAAAAGGTCTCATCATGAGTCGACTTACCATGATCATGGGAAACTAATGATATTGCCATTATTAAACTAGCAATCAAACCAGGATAATGGCTTATAGTTATATAGCCTGATGAAAAGAGGTATCATCACAAGGTGACTTGTTCAGTGTCATTTTAACCCGTGAATGCCATTGTCAAAATCTGGTCACTAATCCAGGGAAATGACTTTCAAGCAAACTTTAAAACACAATTTTAAAAGAAAAAGATTAAAGATAGCTAAAAATATTTACTATAAGTGGATGGGATACTAGCGTATCTATGGTTAAATGGTACCCTTGTCAAGGCTATGGACGTCTGCTAGTAGCAATGGCTCTACTAGTGACAAATAGATCTATCTTAAAAAGCTAAATTTCTATAGTTTTTAACTTTATCTTTATAACCAATTAAATGATAAACAAGGATAACAATGGTTTTCATCAATAAGGAGGTTATGAGATAATTTATAAAATGATGAGTTCTTTTATCGAGAGTGACTTTTATCAAACTAAAACTTCAAGAATTTTTATCTTTCTAAGACTTCTTGTTTAATTGATTAAACCTTCATTTATTTTTTAACAGGGATAATTGTTTCACTGAGTGTGTCGCAAATTGTTGTACTGCTCAACAACCCTCATTATAGTTACTCATAGAACTAATACATAATTGGGACCCTTTTAGAAAAAATTAGGATAAACCCCAAAAAAACCCAATAAAACAAGGTAATATTAGCTTTATTGTTTCAAAATATTAATTAAATCAAGAGATTCCCTTATCGGAACTAAAATATCAGAGCTTAAGCTTTAAACATATTTTACTGTAAGAAACTCTCATCATAAGTATAATATCAGAGCTTTCCAACATGTCCTATTAACAAAAAAACTCTGATTAAAATATGTACCGATCAAGTTTCCTAAGTCCTAAAGCCTTAAAAAAATAAAGCGCTATGTTTTATGTATAACAATTAAGGTTTGATCCCACAAGACTTCCATGTATCATAGCAGGGTTTCCATATCAATGTTTTTATATTGATCACCATGTCAAATCCTCTGATCCTCTCATCTCCGATATACCTCCTCACTATATTGTCTGATACGCAACCCCACTAATCCTCTGATCCTCTGATATTTGTCTCACCTCCGACCTCTGATCTCCGATAGACTACTTGCCTCTATATTGCAATGATTATATCAGGCTTTTCTAATCAGAGGTTATCCTTTCAAATCCCCGATATAAAAATGTCGATGTGAAACCTCCAATAATTCTTCCCGCCTATAATTCTAAACTTCTATGCGCTATAAGCCTATTGGAGGTAAACGATATTGCAAGATTTAATGTCCAACAATGAATTTTTGCTGATAAAGTTTTCTGATATGCTGACACATAATATGACCCATGTGACTTCACACTTTATCAATAAATGGCAAATGTGGAGAATTAATGGTTTTCAATAGAATAAACGCCTTCATTATTACTAACGATTTCTTGAGATTTTGCTCATAAAAGTCTTGGATTATTGCGTAATTAGTTATTTGCTAAGTTATTCACTCCGAATGTTAGTTACTCCTCACTCTTATCATATATAACATAATCCAAAGTTCAAGCATATAATATATAACCCAAGGTGCTTGGCGCACATTCATATGTTAATATATCTCAAAGTCTCGACCTTATTATAACCCAAAGTTCATATTACAAAGCGGGGCTAATGTTTTATAATGCATGTATAATATATATCGTGGAAATATAAATATCGAAGTTTTTCATGGTTCGCTCTTATAAAAAATTACGATGTGGCTTCAGGCCCAAAGTTCTGATATGGCCCACATTTTTTCCACTTTCCACCTTCGATGTGCCCAATTAGAAGTTTTGTGATATAGTCATTCCACTCCCGGACCTGATATAATAATCAACTACAGTCTATAAATTATCGCATCCGGATGGATCACAACTTTTCAAAGGTACTCCACTCCAAAACCTTTGACATCTGATTGCGATATCCTTCCAACCTCTGATCTCCTATTGGGATATTTCATTCACTTCCGATATGCCATCCCATCTATATTGCGATATGTCACCATGTTACTTCATCGATTTCCGATTTGATCCGGACCCGATATGGTATTAATTTTTGTCGAATCAGAATCTTGCATCTGCCCATATCGCAACTTTTGTGATGTGCAACCATTTGAAATCACCATTAAAATGGATGCAATTCATTTATTAAAACGAGTTCAATGCAATATTGTATCTACTCCATATCACATATTAGTGTTTTTCATTTGCCTCTAGTGTTAAAAACTCCAGTTTCGATTTCTCTGATACCACTCAGCTTCTACCCCCTGTCCATTCTAGGGGGGCATTATGTATAATTGTTAATACGATAATTTTTTTTTCATTGATTTTGTTTTAATAAAAGTTTTTTGGTTGTTATAGTTTCCGCCATTTCTAAATGGAAAATCTCTGATTGGTTCTATTTGTTGCAACAGAGAGCTCCGGATCAAGGCTGTTGTTTAAACTAATCTAGTCGATCACAAATACGATTCATCCAGTAGGGGTCAAATTCATTCCATGACTATCCCCATTTCAAATAAACTCGAGACAACGAAATTATTCTCATCAACACACTGATTTGGCCAATTCATTGGACTTGCTTCCATTGTATCTTTCCCACTGTCACATTAACACTGTAATCATTCTATTTTTTAAGGGATTTCAGGGAAATTGTTTATGTTTCGAACAACTGAACCTCAAGCTTAAAGCATTTAATAAAGGAAAATAGCCCTTGGTAATGAACAAAAAGTCTTAGAACCTTAAGGCTAAGCCGATGGTCACAACCATCGGTCATATTGTGAAAAAATGCAGGAAGGGGCTAAAAGTGCAAGGGGCCAACGATCTTGTCATTATGGCCTACAAGCACTTTCTGTTGGCCGTGTCTTCATTAATGGATCTATCTCCATTTTGATCTCAGAGAATGCCTCGTCTGCAAAGGAGAGGTCAAGGATATGGACATCATTCCCATTTATGGCAGAGGCAATGTCAACACCAAAGTTGAAGCAATAAATGAAGTCGAGGGCAAATGTTCTTCGGATCAGATGGATGAGTCGACAACTACCTTGAACTGTCGGATCACCATCTCATCCTCAATCCGTAAAGGTGATATGATCAGTCACACTGCAAAGCACTGTCGATAAAGGCCGAGTCATAAGCATCATCAAAATGGTATATTCTTGCTAGGCTGACAAAATTCGCTGTAGTGACGTGAGGAAGAACCTTAGCATAAAAATGCTATCGGCTTAATTATGAAAATATTTAGATGTGACAGGTGCACTATGTATTAAATGTTAAACACTTGATAAGAGT
>APFE031464877.1:149444-162021 GCA_000404065.3 Pinus taeda | reverse complement strand
ACTAGCCCAAATGGGGTCTAGCAACAATCAAACAACGCTAACACGCAGGTTCCTAATTGCAAATTAAAGACCGATGATAAGGACCTACCTAGATTCCAACGCTAGTACTTATAGAAGAGTAGTCGCTCCTGTTCTTTCGCTCCAGGTGGTCACAATCCCCACGATCCTCGTGAACGGACACCTACAGATGCAAAGAACGACACAAATACAAGCATAAAATCCAATAGATGCAACTATATATCAGTCAAAGGATATAACTCAATCATCATTACAAAGACAATAAGAGTGGAACCATAATGATAGTCGTCTATTATTATTGATAAACAAAGAAGAATATGACCATAGTTCTGACGTCAAATCCTCCTTTGGCTGGGTGATCAGCAGCACATGCCTTGCAAAGCTTGTTGGGAATGGGGAACAAGCCTCTCTCTCCTTGATTACTTGGAAAAGAATCTCCTCACTTAAGATTTAGCCTCATGGGAATGAAGAAGGCTTCTTGTAGCATAAGCTTAGCAATTCTCAGACTTTGGGAATTGGAATTTGGAACTTGGAGACTTGGAACTAGCTTGTCAAAGGTAAAAGGACAAGCTTTTATAGATAGAGGGAAGGAGTTAGGATCATCCACAATATTCATGGGATTGGCTTTATCACTAAGAAGCTTCCATGAGAGGTGGAGAACTACTTCCCTCCTATGGAGATTCGAAGCCAAACTAAACCAACTCAAGATAGATTCAGTTTATGAGTGGGTTAGGAAGAACATTCGGATGTTTGTTTGTTAAAAACATTACCCAACTTGGCTGGCGCGAGTGCGACTCTGAGATAGAGCGCCAGCTGGCGCGCCCTCTTTGGAGGATTTCCCCTATTGGTGCGAGTGACACACAGTGAAACCGTGCCAATCGAAAAAGGGCTATTTTTATGGGTGTTTTGTAGAAGGTGTCTTCAGGGCATATGAAGTTCATGTATAGGGGAATACAATGCAAGTGTTTCCAGGTCATGTCACTTCTCACAGGTCCCGGAACAAGTCCTCCAAGGTACGGGAGAAGGGGTAACAGGGACGGTGACAAATTACTGTGTAACATATATATATATAATATATATATATATATTATATATATATATATCATTGAATGTTTTTACAGGTTTCGACTGGGGTATCCACAGGAAGATCCTTGAAATGATAAAGTACTTCACTCTTCTTAGATGACAAAAACCATCCTCATCTATTACAGAATTCGCACTTTAGGGGGCAATCTGTTGCACATAAATTGTCACCTTGACATTTTGCAATCAATGTGAGTCTATCACCACTCATACCTTCCTCCTTTGCAAGTCTTAAACCTCAGATTTTCATATCAAGCCTTGAAAATAAGAGAAAGACCTTAAAAATCTCTAAAACTCTGGTTCCACACTTTCTCTTAGAATTACCTGCAGTACCGCACCTATTGGTCATGTCCCCTGCGCACCTGACCACTTTGTATCTTTGTTATGGGTGCGGACCCCTGTAAAAGTTAAAAAGGCGCAAGTACATTCTTAAAAGCTCACTTTGAGTCATTTCTGGAAGATTTTAGAGAGAATCTCGAGGTGGCAAGTTCGCTCCTTGAGGGTTCATGCATCCCATACCTTAAGGAGCTAACCCCTTGATGTGAGGACCTTATCCCTTTGAAGGAGGACTCTATCCCTTCAATGGTGGACCTGTAACCTATTTCCTTTGCATTATAAAATGAAGCATTGGGCTGATTACTTGGGAGGTTGAAAGCTAAATATTTTTGAGGGTAAATGCTACTGGAACTTAGTCTTTCTTATTGAGCTTTTGAGAGGAGAGATTACATACCGTTTGATCTCATTTGGGAGAGAGTGAGGCTTGTCAAAGTAGAGGATATTCCTGTTTGGACCCTGGGAAGAGCTTGTACAACATCAAGGAACCAAGGTTGTAAAGTTCTTCTATTTCAAAGTTAATACAATCAAGTTTATTTTTCTCAATAAGATGTGTCTTATGGTTTATTTCATGAATTCCTTGATCATCATGATGAACATGATTTATTATATTAGCTATGCAGGTGTTATTTGATGTGTGCTTGTTTGTGATTGCAGGTTATTAAAAGGAAACTCTTTGAAGCTGTTGGAGCATGCTGCCACAAACTAGCATTGGACTTAAGGTAGGGTCTAAAACACCTCTTAGTTTTTATTAAAGAATCGCAATATGTTTAGAGAAAGGTAGATTTTCTTGTCCTGCTTGTTGCTAAATATTAGTTGATACTAGGGAGATCGGTCTTATCCGCAAGAACGATTTATCCAGCCAATAATCCGGATACTTTGTTTGCAGGCAAGCTCGTTGAATGACACGACGGATCACCTAACTCATGTGGTTGCCACACACCCTAAATTTGTGCCTTCCTTTGTCTGAATTCCATTCGGTCTGGGATCATTTTGAATTCCCATACACCCTACTATGGAAAAAATTGAAATTGGTCCAATGTTCAATGTGAGAAACAATAGGAAATGTTGTGAGTTGCAGATTCCAGGTCTAGTTAAAAATCATGCACCTTCAGATGGAGAAAATTTAAACTGCTTGTGTTGATCAGATTGCAAATTTTGGTCCAATGTTTAATGGGAATGAAGCTTAAATTTCATATCAAACATGCAAACAATGCAATATACGTTTATACCCAAACACCGCTCATATTGTAAGTTCAAAATAAGAAATGTCAAAACCTACGCAGATTCCAAGTCTGGTTAATAAGCATAATGCTTGTTTTTATATTTTTTTTTTATGGTGTTGGTTAAAACCCAATTTGTAAAACCCAGAATCCTCCACATTACTGGGTTGCACACAACTGGTTGTTGCTCTTCCGTCAAGGTTAGGAGAGCACCATAATTTATTCAGACTATTATATAAAGGAAATGTTGTTCTGGATTACACAACCCTGGTTCTGTCCCAAAATTTCTTGTATAACCATTGCGAAAACTCGCTTGTTAACACTGGTTAACCATTGTGACAACTCGTTGTTTCACCGTTGCAACAACTTGTTGTTTCACTGTTGTGGAAACTCACTAGTTGACCATTGAGGCAGATTGTTGTTTTACCTTTGTGGCAATACGTTGGTTTATTGTTGGGAGTCCTTACATTTGTGGCAACTCAATGGGTCACTGTTGCAGTACATTATAAGTTACCATTGTAGCAACTTATTGTGTCAGAAAATGGTAAAGCATGTCAAATGGGAAACAATCATTGCCCTTACGGTGCAAGACCCTAAAGAAAAGATCATATTTTCTAGAACGGATTTAGATTGATCTGAAGTACATGGAAAACACGCGGAGATTGATTACATTGCAAAAATCCCTTCAACTAGAATTGGAGACTTTATTAGAGGAGAGGAAATGAACCCAATTACTCCATGTTTTTTCACCTGAGTATAAAATAAACACCCAGGCTCAAGGCCTACTACTTCCTTGCTATATAAAGTGTAAGTTTTTTAGAGATGAAATGTTTAGATGTTGGTATTAATAATGCTCAATCATTTTTCATGGATTCATATGTATTGACTTTTCAAACATTTTTATGCAGTTATGCTTCTTCATATGGCCCCAAGGACAAAAGGGGAGAAGATGAAATGAAGTGAAGATCCTCATTTGTGGAAAAGAGGGGTTGCCAATGGCATTTCATTGTAAAAGTTATGGTTCAAATCCCTGAGATAGCGATAATATCATATAACATGCATGAGCATGCAGATAGCCAAGTATGGGCTTGTCATGGCCAACATGACACTTCGGGTCATGTTAGGTCCTTGCATCAACCAAAGTTATCAAGGGACATGGTTTCCTATGTAGAGAGTTGTTTCTTCTTGGAAATTCCAGTTGACTCAGTTTGCAAAATACATGTTAAAAAATATGTTGACATGGATGTTGCAACTCGAGATAGTGATTTATTTTTGTGTAGGAAAGATGTTACTAACATATATAATCGTCTAATGAAAGGAAAGTATCAGTTGCATAAGAAGGATGAAATGAGTGTGAACCTTTGATATAGAAAACATCTAGATGACTTTTTCTTTTATAAAAATCCCAATGGTGGAGAGATCCCTTTTATAGTTGGAATTCACACGAAGTGGATGTTGTAGACCATGGTGAAGCTATCGAATAATAACATAATAACCATGGATTCAACATTCAGTACGAACAAATATGGGGTGAGTGTATTAAGAATGATTGATCTAGTATAATACTTTGATTAGTAATGATTGATAATGATTAATGAGCTGAAGTTGACTACAAATGTTTTTTGAATGTGATAATATTAGTTGTACATGCTCGCGGTGTTCGACGAGAAACAAAGTGGGTTTCCAGTTGCATGGGTGGTGGAATCACGTAAGACATCACAGGACATTTCGCTATGGTTGGAGCACCTCATGCATAGGTGTCACCAAGTTGATTGTAGTTGGAAAGTTAATGCCTTCATGGTTTATGATGCATTGGTTGAACTTCGTGCTTTAAGATAACTTCAATCTTCTTATTTTACAGTACAACTTGTATTTATTACAAAAATAACATGTTTGAAATGAATTGAATGTGGTAGGAGAACACAAGGTGCAATGTTAGCTTGTATGTTTTGCAGGTATGTCGAGCATGGCTAAAAAATGTGAATCGATTGGCCAGTAGTCCAGAAATAACAAAACATATGTTTAGTGATTTGGGTTTAATTATGAATTATTGTTCCAGTGTTGAAGTGAGAAATACAATTAATGCTTTCTTCAACAAAT
Source organism: Pinus taeda (assembly GCA_000404065.3). Lineage (NCBI taxonomy): Eukaryota > Viridiplantae > Streptophyta > Pinopsida > Pinales > Pinaceae > Pinus > Pinus taeda. Next base: position 157,264 of record APFE031464877.1, on the reverse strand, counting down.
TTTCTAATGAGGAGAAGTTTCTAAACTATTTCCACAAGAATTGGGTTTCTGGTGACAAGATTTGTAAGTTGAAAAAATCTTTCTTACATTTCTCTTTTTGGTTTCCATATGGATGAAATATCTTGATTAACCCAACTTTTATGCAATTAGGGATGTGGGTAAAAGGTTGTCGGGATTTTCCCCATGCAAATCAAGAGACAAATAATGTTGTGGAGTCATGTCATTGTTACCTAAAGACAATCTTTCTATCTGATAGAAGAAATAAATGTTCTCATAGGATGGATTGGTTGATATATGTTTTTCTAACAAATGTTGAACCTTGTTATCAGTTTAAGGAAATTCTATAAAAGGAAGGATTTTTGAATAATTACGGGAAATAGAAACAATTTGAATCATCAATGGAAAACGCAAAAAGAATTCCAAATAAGGGTTGTAGCTCTCATGAGAAAATGTATCATGCTTTTGGGTCAGGAGTCAATATAAACCTAATAAGAAATATCTTGTCACTCGTCATCGCACAAATTTTTTAACTTGTTATTTCCCATGGTCTATTCGTGGAAACATTTGCAAGCATTCCATAAAGGTGGGTTGGTTGTATTCTCATTTAATGGCTTCAAACCAATTACTAAATCATCAAAGCACAAATGATTCATACAATGCCCCTCTTGCGATAAATATAGAGGCAATATCGTATCTTGATGAAGATGCAAACACATTTTCGATGGATAGTGACAATGTTTATGTAAATGTTGAAGGATTTGAGTTGGCCAAAGAGGAGTTATTTGGCTACATAGACTTGGTTCGAAAAATTCTTCCTGCTACTTTGACCAAGATTGAACAGTTGATTGCTTTGTTTAAAAAAATGTTGGATGACACCAACAATATTCATATTATGGATTATGAATTCATGTCTAGGTTGGGTGCTTTTGAGTCATCTTTGAAGAGGAAGAAGAGTTTCCTGAGCCCCAAAAGAGAAGAAAAACAAGAAAACAAAATGCAAGATTGGAAATTGACTTGAATATCGCTGCAGGTGAAGATGAACCATTTGAGTTTGAACAACTTAACAAGCGAGGTCATCCTCGCTCCAACAATGCATGGCTTTCCAGGTTTGTTGTGATGCATTTGTTTTCAATTTTATTTTAATATTTATTAGTGTATTACAGGTATTTTATGTATTATTGTTTTGTTGAATATGTTCACGTATGTTTAATAGGTGGCCAGGATATGTTTGTTTATTTGTCTAATTTGTTTGAATTGCCATTTAAGGTTAGTAAATAACTCCATGCATTTACACTCAACCTTTTCACACATTGATTATTTTGTATCTTATGGAAGATAGCTTTCATGAGGTTTTCCATAATTGCATTATGCTTGCATACAATGGTGTCTAAATATGAACATGATATATAAATTGGAATAAAAACAATAGAAATGTAACAAAAATTATATAGGAAATGCAACGAAATTGTAACTATACATGTAAAACACAATTTTACCAGTTTTTTATAAGTTCTCAATGATAATGGTGATATATTATAGGATAATAATATATATTACAACATCAACAACAATGAGGGAGTCAATGTCAACAAGAACATAGGGGTCAATCTGAATATGAGAATGAAGGGGAATTTTCATGAATATTGTTGATACAATAATCATTGTGTCCTGCTTCACTAGGATGAAGATACCTTCCTGTTTCCATAATTTCATTCCAGCATTCATTTTTTTCAAGGTACATGACTTTTTATATATCCTTGTTGGCAGCCAGATCATTGGATAGAAAAATCTAAGACCGATCCAATTATTCCCACACTGTTCCATGGAAATAATATATCGAGCAACCCTTATTAAGGCTATCTTTAAGTTTAGGTAGTTAAATGGATCTTTATTTCGGGTTTGTTTTCTCGAGGCATCCCACCTTGCTTTACATCCTTCTTGTGCGGCAGTCTCCAATATTTGAGTATGGGTTGCACAATATGAAATGGTTTGTTGCCTATTCTTAGAGATATACTCTGCTATCTTTGACGAACTGGCCAAATGTTTTTTTTCTTTTATCACCTCTATAGGTATTTCATATTCTCCTCTAACCCACATATTGCTCTCAGAATTACGTTTATAAATTTTAAGAGCTTCCACCCAACTGGTCTGATTTCTCAAATATGATACAAAGGCTCTCAATTGGAAATCCCTTACATCAGGGTTGGTGTTATCGGGAAAACTAGCGTCCATTCAGAGCTGCTAGTCCCACTAAGATGGGTAGCTATCTTAGAAATAAAAAAACTAAAGTTACTTGTGTTTTCCTCTATGAGAGATATATGAGAGAGAAGCAGAGAGTACCAACCTCAATCTTTTGCTTGGCTCCTTGCTTGTTTCCTCCCTCCTTTGACAGAGCTTCGTCACTCCTTCCTCACTTGTCCCGCTTCAAAGAGCACCTGTAGAGTCAAAGCAGCATAATACCATCAAAGCATAGATATCTATAACCATAAACAATATAGGATCAGATGTATATTAACCATACAAATGCATATATCAATACAAGATTAAAAAATATACAAGAATATGGAGGAAAACTCAAATAGCTATTGATAGAAGTAGTAGAAGAGAGGATTACAACCCATTGGTCTGACCCAGTGCCATCCTCCCAGCATGAAAGCCCTCTTCACCTCATGAAAAGCTAGATCACCCAGCACTATGATATTTCACAGAGAAACCAACAACACTTCCTTATAAAATACAAAATTCTAGCCTTTGGATCTCTAGGATGAGGGATCCATATATAGATATTTGCAGGTGGGTGAGTCAGCTTCTAGGATTTTGATTAGTGTCATTTCTCTAATAGTTCTTGGTTCCACTTGGATATCTCATGATCTCTTACTCATCCCTAGGTGAATTCAGAGAGGAAAGTGTCAAATGGGCAGTTTCTAGAAGATTTTCTGGGTTTCCACCTAGCCAACTACCTCTGCCATTTGTCTGCTCTCACTCATCGCACCCTACAGAAGGGATTTTCAGTATGCATCACACCCCCCGTGTGTAATAGGTGAGATGCATCGCACCCTTAGCACTGAGCATTATGTATGGTCTAGTTTTGACCAGTTCTGAGTAGGTTTTCAGGGAGAACTTCTGGGAGATGATGTAATCAGCTGAACTTGTTCCTTTAGGGTATGAAACAACACTTTCAGGGGCTTAGAAGCCCTTGGTTTATGGACATATGAGATTGGGGTTGCAGTGCCCAAATATGTCTATAGCAGTCGCCCCCTATAAATCTTCTGATGTTGGGTGAAATGCTTTATCATGAGGATCCGAGGTTTTTTGAACTGCAAGGTAACCTGTAACAAGATACAATACAATACATTATCTTCATAAAATTTTCATGATCTAGCTGAAGTGGGAATTCCCATGCTCAGCTTTATAAATTCATTTTCATGTACATATGATAGACAACCGTCTGTGTGACAGACTGATGATTCTGGTAGAGCCATCATCCTTTGGCTTGGATGATTATCTGTGCAGCTAGGATGTACATTTGATGTCTTTATTTTCCTGAATATATCGCAGCCCGGATAGATGAAACTAGATCCGAGGTCTTCAAACTCATTCAATCTTCCCCCGAAGTACAAGTCGATCCATGTGAAAAGATGTTCTGGTGTCGAACATGGAAAGACATCGCCTGATTACCATCCAATGATGTAAGCTGTTAACATGTGTGAGAGGAATCACTGATAATGATAATTACCCTCAAGGTATTGCAGTACAATTCATGTGGTGTGAATACATGATTCGATGTCGAACACCACGCAAAATCTTCTGGTCGAAGGCCATTGATGTAAACCTATCGCCGAAAGTGAGAAACTTGCCATTGAGGCATGCAAGCTTCAAAGTACTCAAAGGGTTGTTTCTAAGTCAACTTCTTGGATAATGAGCTGATGTCGACAAGAAGTGACTCATCGTAGGAGGGCCTTAATGAATCCCACATCTATAACACGAAACGGAGAAAATGATTTTGTGGAGGTCAAAACGATCTGATGATACAAGGTTCAGGGTGGCGGTCATGAAAGAATGAAGCGTGAAGGTATTGTAGTGGATGAGATGTAAGCTAGGTTGGTGAATTCTCTGAGCGAATTATCTTGAACATATCGGCGACACTGAAATGGATTGGTAGCGTTAACCCCAAAAATGGATAGTAGAGAGGACCAATGGTGATATGACTGGTGAACGGAATAACCCAACTCGACTCAATCATGGTGATGGAGTGAAAGTGTCATGTTCAAGAGCGACCTGCTACTAATAAAGTTTCTTCAAGTTTTCTTCCCAATTTTTCCCAGTCATTTCTGACCAACACCTCTTTATTTTTGTCAAGCTTTAGGAGGATAACATATGCTTGTTCTATAATTTTCCCTTCAGGAAAACCTGTCGCTATGTTTTAACGAGCCTAGCGACAATGAAACTCGTTCTTGTCTGCGTGGACAAGTTTGTCGCTATTGTTTTAATGAGTTTAAAGACAAAGATAATTCGGTCCTTTTCAATTTTAGAGAGTCTAAAAAGATATGGAAAGGTAACTCCAGCAGTCCTTTTTCGTAATATAATCCCTCAAGTCTGAAAAAGTATAAAATAATACGAAAGGGATGACTTTTCGATAGTTTTAACGAGCCGAACACGACAAACGCTTGATATTTTTGTGTAATGATCCCTCAGGTCCAAAAATATTAAAATCTAGAGGAGGGATGGCACTTCCTATCACTTTAATGAGCTGGAGAGGCCAATTGCTCAACAATATTTTCAAATTTTACAATTCAGATGAAGAGATCTTAAAGGAGACTCATCTTTAAGGAACGAGTGATATTTTCGGGTAGCAGCTGGTTCTAGGTAAGGTTTGGAACTTTTTCAATCATGGCAGTGTAAAGAAGGTGGCTAATAGAATCACTCGTCGCAACTGTTCCTCAAAAGGGGTAAACAATCAAACGGAGGTGTATGATCGGCTAAAAAGGAGTGGAGGTGATGGTAAGAACACGACCAAGGTTCAAAAGTTGATAATTATGCAATCGCAATGGTTATTTACCGAAGGTAGATTCATTTTTTAATGAGCTTAAACTCTAGGGGAACATATGCTTATAGCTAAGTTTATTTTTTAACGAGCTTGAACTTTGCGGAAACATTACTCGTGCCAGTCGTATAATAAGGATCTTTCTCATCAGGAGGTTCATTTTTTAGGGAGCTTTCCCCATGTGCAACTTTGCTCCGAAGCCTTTTGTTATGCAAGATAGGAACGACCAACCTACAAGTTTAAGGATTAAGAGCCTACAAACTAAGAAAATAAATGGTCGCTTTTCACTTGCATGCAAAAAGGTTTGCATGCCCCCAGGTATAACAAAATAGAGCTTCCAAGTTACCATGTGGAAGTTCTTGCATTAGCAAGATTGTTTCATCTGCATTTGCAGACAAAACACTTCCTTGGCGTTGTCCATCGAAATGGACAAAGGTGACTGTTGTCAGTCCCAATCACATAACCTTTGACGGGGGAATCATTTTCCAAACTAATCCATTTTCCTAAATGGACAAGATTGTTAGACTAGTCATATTCCTACGCGGAAACCTACCTTATATCTGGGGTTTTTCTGCCGAAGCAGACCGGGGCGCATGCCTCCTGGGTTTCAGTCATAATCACTGAATCACTCACGCTCATCAGGTGGACGGACTGGAGTTTGATGAGACATTCCTTGTGCAAAAAGACCAATTAGGGATGGCATTTGATTAGTAGCTTTGTTTGAACTAGGGAATGAAAGCTAGTCAACTAGGTGGACCACTCTGCCTTCATGCGGAAAACACATCACTTGAAAGAGTGAGGAAACAATGGCTCCCATGCTATAACTATAGTCACGTCCAAGGAGTAGATTGTAATCTAAAGGTCCTTGGACTACCATCACGTACAGATAAACGATTTTCCTTCTCAAAGTTATAGGAAAATTTGGAAGGATCCCTAACGGTCGACTGGTTCCTTTGTTGAAGCCTGTCAGATTTCGAATCTCAGACAGAAGCAATGGAGAACCAAGAGCTTTCCAAGTAGTGGAGGAAAAGATACTCACGAAAACCCCTTCATCTATGATAGTGCCAACCACGATCATTCTATAAGCTTGTACTATGATTCGGAATGGTACATTAGATGGTAGGCGGGGTCTGCCTAGTAGATTCCAATCAAAGGAAACAACTATATTTCTTGGAGGAGTGACCGAATAAAAAGTCGGGTAAATCTCTGATAAACTTCCTTCTTGCGTTAAAGGAACGGTTAGATTGCCCCCATGTTCATCGGATTCTGTGTTAACAAAAATAATTTGAATGGTGTCGTCCTCATCCTCTTTGGTGACAGTATCATCTGAAGGTGGACCTTCTGAAGATAAGACTAGGCCGACTTCCATCTCGACCTGTTGACTTTGGTCCAGTGTGGACTCAGAGGGTTTATCTTCAATGATAGATGCTTTGACCGACAACAAAGGTGTGTCAATCGGTTTTTCAACTAATGATGGACTCGGCAAGAGTTTCTTGTATCTAGGAGGAAGCTGCTATTGTGAAGTAGGAAGATTATCTAAGACTCTTTTAGCTTCATCCAGGAAGGGATAGCAGTGGAGGGCATGATCGCCTTCACACAGTCTACAAGGAAATTTAGATCTTCCTTTTTTCCGTTGACTTTGTTTTCACTAGTTGACGGTGCACTTTCAACATGATCATCAGAGGTTGAGGACACCAGATTGTGCAAGTGGGGAGACTAGTCCCTTAAGATCCGTGGGATGCAAGGACAATCTCAATGATAGTGGTCTCCTTTGCAAATAACACATGGAGATTTAGGTTTGGATGGTGTAGTGTGTGGATTTTCGTCAGACGATGCATGGTTGCCCCCTTTTGCCATTGGCTTCTTCTTCTTCTTCTCCTTCCCTTTCTTCTTCTTCTTGGTTACTTGGTTTTTAGTTTTATTAGCTTCACCAAGCGAAGAGGAAGAAGGAGAGGGAGAAACAAATGAAGTAGAAGGTTGGGGGGTAACTCTAGTATCATTTGGTTGCTGATTTGATTGCTCAGGAATCATGATGTTTTGAACGACAGAGGTCGAGAAAAGCCATACTGGCAGGCCAATTGTAAGTCCTGGAAGGGACAATGTAGCCATATGAGGTGCACCAACATCTCCCCAAGAGGAGAAGGGACTAGGATTCCCCCCAAGGGGAAATCCTTGATTGGTGGACTCCATTTTGTCAACCTAAGACCAACGAGGGAACATAGATGTTATTCCAATTAAAATAAATTTTATGATGCTTTGACACAGCTTGCTTTTTCAATTTTTAAGAGTCGAGAAAAAGCTAAAGATGACAATAGTCGCCTTCAATTTTTAATGAGCCTGAAGTGACAAGTGCTCAGATGGACCTTTTCTTTTAAGGAGTCTGAAAAGGAATGAAAGTGAATACTCTGGAAAACTAGACAGAGGGATTACCAAATCAATCGCAAAACTACAAAATACTTTTTTAAGCACGATAGTCAATCTTCCTGAATGATGTGTTCAGTGCATTGCGATCCATAGGGCGGTAGACACAGCTTCCTAAGGATAAAGGATATAGCCTATTGTGGTCTCCCAATATATACTCGATGGTACGTGGGAGCACAAGCCTGTACTGGCACTTGTCGTATCAAAGAGGAGGAATCACCCAACCTACAATGAAAACGATAGTTACCAGGCTTTACGACGCTGGAATACGTCTCTTGCCTAGACTTCTAGATGTTGTGCGTTAGGTTCCAAAGTGTTTTTATGTTCATTGAGGTTTATTTTATAGTTGATATTT
>APFE031464877.1:127090-148974 GCA_000404065.3 Pinus taeda | reverse complement strand
TTTGCCTTTAAGGTTCACCGCGTGATGTAGATATACAATTCCTAAATATGCAATCTAAGATGATAAACAGTCGTTTACTTTCTTTTTGTAATGAAACTCCTAGCTACTAAGGAAAGAGAAGTAAAATCCTTTCAACATAGAGTAGAGAGCACACACTAAGATGCACTGTCCTAAATCAATTTCCGCATGCAGTCTAAATGCAAATGCACATGCATGTATTTGTTTTCCGCTTTATTAATGTGTGAATGACAAAAAGAATGCTAAGTACAGATCTGAACTATTTTTCTTTCAAAGCGATAGTACTAACAATTTTCTTTTCAAAAAACGAAAGGAAGACCTAGACGACACTTTGCGATTTCAAATTTACAATTGCTTTCGACACCTGAAATACTATTAATTCAAATCAAATACAATGGAAAAAGTGTAATCGATTATCAAAAAGAGGAAGACTTTATGACACTCTTTTCTTTAACCGAAAACAACACTTGCGACAATTTCAAATCAAAAGACGATAGTTCGATTAAGCTATTGTTTGCAAAGGAGAACTGTAAATGATGAAAAATACATAAAAACATTCACAATTCTTTATCAATGGAGGCTAAATAATGCAAAGGAAGAGAGTTCCAACAGTGATATACTAATCACAAACAACAAAAATACTGAATAAAGATGAAGACAATGAAGAGAAAACCAAAATCTGGAGGCAGAAACAATCTTACCTAATAATCGCACCTGTAACACAGGGAGACATGGATGCATCTCACCTGCAGCACACGAGAGGTGCGATCCATCTAGACTGCCAATGAGAGACAATGCGATGGTCCAGGGACGAGACTGAGCTTGGTTTTTGCTCACAGTTTGCAACTTAGTTCAGGGATTTAGGTTGAGCTAATGATATGTAGTAAACACAAAGCATATGGGCTGATCTAATGAGGTTATTTGAACTACCACCAGGGCACTTAGGATGTTTGCAAGTCAGATGTTCAGTTCATAAACTAACTCGGAGATTGACTGAAGAAATGTTGTTCTACTTTGCAGTTGCATAGCAAAAGCAGTTCGAAGGCTATCTGGCTTAACTTCAGGCTCCGTATGTAGTTTATAAAGCAAACAAATAGAAATAAGCAAACAAACTATTCACTCCCCAGTGGAGTCACCATTTTGTTATCAGGAAAACTAGTGTCCATTCAGAGCTGCTAGTCCCACTAAGACGGGTAGCTATCTTAGAAACAAACAAACTAAAGTTACTTGTGTTTTCCTTTATGAGAGATAGATAAGAGAGAAGCAGAGAATACCAACCTTAGTCTTTCGCTTGGATCCTTGCTTGTTTCCTCCCTCCTTTGACAGAGCTTCGCCACTCCGTCCTCACTTGTCCCGCTTCAAAGAACACCTGTAGAGTGAAAGTAGAACAATACCATCAAAGCATAGAGATCTATAACCATAAAAAATATAGGATCAGATGTATATTAACCATACAAATGCATATATCAATACACGATTCGGAAATATACAAGAATATGGAGGAAAACTCAAATATCTTTATTGATAGAGTGGTAGAAGAGAAGATTACAACCCATTGGTTTGACCCAACGCCATCCACCCAGCATGAAAGCCCTCTTCACCTCATGAAAAGCTAGATCACCCAACACTATGATGTTTCACAGAGAAACCAACAACACTTCCTTACAAAATACAATATTCCAGCCTTTGGATCTCTAGGATGAGGGATCCATATATAGATATTTGCAGGTGGGTGAGTCAGCTTCTGGGATTTTTATTAGTGTTATTTCTCTAATAGTTCTTGGTTCCACTTGGAGATTTCATGATCTCTTACTCCTCCCTAGGTGAATTTAGAGAGGCAAGTGTCAAATGAGCAGTTTCTAGAAGATTCTATGGGTTTCCACCTAGGCAACTGCCTCTGCCATTTGTCTGCTCTCGATCATCACACCCTATAGAAGGGCTTTATAGTATGCATCACACCCTACAAAAGGGCTTTTCAGTATGCATCGCACCCCCCGTGTGTAATAGGTGAGATGCATCACACCCTTAGCACTGAGTAATCTGTATGGTCCAGGTTTGACCAGTTCTCAGTAGTTTCTCAAGGAGAACTTCTGGGAGATGATGTAATCAGCTAACCTTGTTCCTTCAGAGTATGAAACAACACTTTTAAGGGCTTAGAATCCCTTGGTTTATGGACATATGAGATTGGAGTTGCAGTGCCCAATTATGTCTATAACAGTTGGGATTCCATTTTCTGTTAAGAGATACCAAAAAGTTATGTTGGTACAGTTCACAAAGAAAGCCTTTTTCTATATCCGTGCAGGCCCTATATGCTTCTATGAAACCATGTTTTTATTCAACCTGGAAAGGCTCATTGTTGATGATAGCATTCTTTTTAAACTTCAACAATTTTTCTGTGAAGCACACATTGTAGTTGGTTGAAGGAGCCCTGCAACTAAACACATCATCCATTATCTATCTGAGTTGTTTCTTATCATTCTCCATCTTGTTCACCTTGCTTTGCAACTCTTCCACTGTGTTTTTATGTTCTTCTTCAACTTTGTTTATAGTCTTCCCATTTCTTGCAAACGTCATGAATTAAGTTTTTGTGAAATTTTTTGAAAGGTATTTGTTTCCCCTTATAAAAGGGTATACATAGGATGAATTTATTCTTTACTTCCTCATTCTCTGGTTTCACAACAACTTCTTTGGTCAGTTTGAACTCTGGTTCCTGATCCTCTATTAGTTTCATCTCTGGTTCTTGTTCCTCTATTTGTACAACCGTTTCTTTTGTTAGTTTCATCTATGATTCCTATTCCTCTGTTTGCACAACTGTGCTTTTGGTCAATTTCATCTCTGGCTTTTGGTCCTCTATTTGCACAACTGTGCTTTTGGTCAATTTCATCTCTAGCTTTTGGTCCTCTATTTGCACAACAATGTCAAGAGTCTGTTTCTTTCCAAGGGGTATATTTTCTTGGACCCCTGGAGAAGGTATATCTATGACGCCAATGGGTAGGGAATCTTAAAATTGGGCCAAGCAATTTAATCTATCAAAAGTTTGTTTTTGTCACAACTCATCTATTAGGGTTTTAACTTTGATTTGTAGCTCTCTGTTTTTCATTTGGAGAATCCTATTATTCCTTAACAATGAAATATATTAAGGAATTTTTGTAGGGGTACTTATTGTTCCAACATGCTTCTTTAGTCAATTCTAGTGGTGCAGTTGGTTGGCCCTCCTTATCATCCCCATATAATTCTTGTGGTGCAGTTGGTTGGTCCTCAGCATGATCCCCATACAATTATTGTGGTGCAGTTGGTTGTTCCTCCTCATTTTCCCCATACAATTCTGGCGGTGCAGTTGGTTGGTCCTCCTCATCATCCCCATAAAATTTTGGTGGTGTAGTTGGTTGGTCCTCCTCATTTTTGGAGGAAAATTATGGTGGTGTAGTTGGGCTGGTCCTCCTTATTTTTGGAGGAAAATTCTGGTGGTGCAGTTGGTTCATCCTCCTCATCATCCCCATACAAAATTGAAATTGGGGCATGGCCCTCTGTTCCATACCATTCGTCTACTCCTCGTATGTACTCGTAGTCAGAATCTAGAGAGGGAACCTTATCAACTTGTTCTTTTGTGTCAGCAAGGTGTCCTAATCCTTGTTCCATAAATCCTTACTACATGCATCCTTACTCCATGACTGCTTCTTCCTCCAATACATCCTGTGGATTCTCTTGATCTTGCTCTTGCTCTTCTATTTTTTCTTCTGTAACAACGGGGACAGTTTCAGGAACTGGAGCAAGATGACATCACTTTCTCCTGTTCAGCTTGGATTTTGGCACTACTATCAGGCATTTCTTATATCCTCTCAATATTCTGGTGGAAGGTTTCCTCCCCAATATTCTACTTCATTATCATCATGTTGCTTTCTATGGGGATTTAACATCACATTCCTTAGCAACCCTAGTTTGAACACTGGGCTACTTGGTTTCCCTATCAAAAGGTTTAGTGGGAATTTCTGCATCTGGGTGGTCATGGAGCAGAGTTGCAGCTGGGGTTCATGGGGTAGAATTGGAGTAGGGAGGTTATGGGGTAGAGTTGCATCTGGGGGGTCATGGGGCATAGTTGTAGTTGGGAGGTCATGGGTCAGAGTTGTAGCTACCAGGGAATCCTTTGGCAGGGTAGTCGCTTCAACATGAAATGGCCTTCTAGCTAGTTAATCCCAATTTCTCCCTTCCCTTTGCAACGAAACATCCACCAACAGTTTAATGAGGTAATGGTGGGATAGGATTTCGAATAGTCGCTTTGAGTTTTGCACAAATTAAGCCATATGCTCTAGGGTTTTTGCAAGAAATAAAGGCATGTTAACCAACCTACCATGCCGCATGTGGTCTAGCAACCGAATGTGTTGGTAATAAATAAAGACATACCTTCCTTCACATGTGAAAAATCTTTGGACGAGGAATGCATCATCTTTCCAGGGTTGTGGTAATGCCCTCTTGTCAAATCCTGTGCTTATCTGCTACAGTTGCTCACCTGCCTCAAGGAATTTCCACACAATATCAAGTTGGGTTTTCGAGGCGCAAACCACTGCTCTCCCATCTGGGGTAACCCTGTCACTTTCACAATTATTTATTTTGTCGTGTGCACCACTGTGTCTGCTACCTCAGCTCTACCCTCCTTGTAATGCATGGAAAATTCTAGAGCTATGTTCTCCTCATTCCCCTGAAACCTGCAAATATACTCTATCTAGATGACCTATTCAAAAAATGGTTTAACATGTGGAAACTCATCTATCAACTCTTCGCTACCTTCTATGCGAACTCTTGTGCCTCCCATCTTTATTTAGAGTTCAGAGTGGCTATGTTTGTGTTTTTTCTATACAACAGTTTGAGTGTGGGAGAATGGCATAATGGAAGAGTTGAGGTAATGAGTCCAGTAAAATGTGGCGTCTTCTATTGTGGCAACAGTACCCAATTAGATGTGGTCACAACGGTTGCAACACATTTGCCACCAAACATTCGTTGTTAGGGGCTCTGTTTCCATTGTACGTAGCTAGGTGTTGCCACAACGGTTGCCTGCCATTTGGCACCAGCCCTTCATTGTTGTCGTGGTCAGGGGATATTTTCCATCATAATAATTTAAAGTTTGATTATGTGCAACTTTGTTTACCCATTCAACATTACACTTACTCCTTAAATTACTTGCCTTAAAAAGTATTCGTTACAGTTTCTTAGCTATCGTTGAATGCATATTATAATTTTGCATGATTATCAAGTTAACTTCCGTTAGGGGAGTTTTGAGGTCTAAAATGGGCCTCCTATGTAAATTATAAAACAATAGTGGAAATAATAAAATAAGGTTAGATTGCATCATCAAATTTTAAAAGGATTTTTTTTTTTAACTCGTATTTTCAGCTTATCTCCTCATGGGTTTACTTAAATTTTGAGTGGCAAAAATCGTTGGATGAATAATTTGATTCCTCATTCAAGGACTACCCATGTTGGATATTTTTGATGGACCTCGTTACATGAAAAATTAGGAATAGATGACAAACATGATTGCAATCATGTTTTTTCATGTATTTCTCATTTTTCATGTACCAGGTTCCATTGAAAGTATGAAACCTGGGTACTCCTTGGATGATGAACCAAATTCTTCATCCAACGAGTGTTGCCACTCGAAATTTGAGTAAACCCATAGGGAGATAATTTTAAAGTACGAGTTGAAAAAGTAGTTTTATTATTTTGTTAATTTTTAATCATTTTAATTTTTTACTCCAAAAATGGTGAATCATCCCCCATGGTTGACATCACCATCTTGAATCCTATTGGTTCTTATAAAGTTTATTTTGGTTGTACATTTTTCTTAGGAGGCCCATTTAAGACCTCAAAATTCCCCTAATGATTAATTTGTAGGTTGTTCATATCATTTTCATTGTTTGCAGGCTTAGTTGTTGTTGTTTTCATGTATGTCAGAACATGCTTCAATTCAAATCACCTGGTATTATGGCTGTAGATGTTGATAATGGAGAAATTCACAGTAATTGAATTGTTTGTTCGGATATTTATACAATTTTATCCCTTGAGGTTTGATACGAGGATTGGAAAAATGCAAGATATTACAATTGCATTTTGCATTTAACCATGTATAAATGGCAAATCATGATTGATATATAAGCTATCTTGGTTGGCTTGTAACTAAGGGTATCTCACATGATTTTTTTATTAAAGGGGATTATTTAAGAATTCAGTCTCATTAGACTTTTATTAGAGACTTGTAGAAATATTGCATGTGCTACTTATAGATAATGAATGAATGAATGTTACTAGAAGTTGGAAATGTGAAGAGGTATTGAATGTGTTCTAAGGTCTGATTTTGTAACATCTTTTGGAGTCCTCTATTTGATAATAAAAATATTTATTTTGCTATTCATTTTTGGGTTTTGTTTAAAGTGTTCTTAACTGATAAAATAACATTTGTAATAGGAAATAATGTTTCTCCACCCACCCCTCTCAGTATTTCTAACAGATAGACAAAATTGAACTATAATGAAAATGACACAACTGAACTGAAATAAACTGTTAGACACAACTGAACTGTAATGAAAATGAGACATCTGAAATGTAATCACAATGTAGTTCCATTAATATCATTGGCTGAAAAATACATTTTTGTACATACACGTGTTGAGATATAAAAAATTACCAAAAAATAAAGTTAGCCCATCTAGAAAAACAGGCCTCATATAAATACATAAAAAATGATGGACATAATTGTTGTTTATGCTGCTACAATCTATCACAAGAAATAAGAACACCCTAATAGGACTCCCACCATAATAACCCCAATAGCAATCATAAGAACAATCCATTCATTAAAATCCCATTTATATCAATGCCTTTCAATGACAATTGGTGGAGCACATGCTGGCTCCTCCACACATCTTGCACATCCATTTCCATTGGATGTTGCTTCACTGAGTATATCATCAACAACCCTTTGGACATTTGATTGGAAAGTTATGTTAAAACTTTGAAAATGTGCAACAATATTTTTGGCTTATTTGTGGAGGGGTTTCAAATTTTAGTTTCTGACTTGGTAAATTCCAATCATTTGATTGGTTATCAACTCTGAATTACTATAAGTGACAATTTCACTTGCACCATAATTATTTGCTTCTCTTAGCCCATCAACCAAGGTAAGATAATAGGTTTCATTGTCTGTGGTTGTCTCAGGAATTTCTCTACTATTTTGATAGACTTGGATTAGTCATTATGAAGCACAAATCTAGTCCGCGCTTGGCATGGGTTTGGATAGAAAAAAACCTCGATGATCAATGTCTACTTTTGCACCATATGCAAAAGAAGAAAACAATTAAGTAAAAAAAACAATTTAATGAAATATTGTTAGATTGTTAAAACAAGGTTACAACAACTCACTGTTGCAGTAGTGGTAACTCATTATTATAGTGGCGACAACTCACCATTACAGTGGTTGCAACTCACTGTTACAGTAGTGGAAACTCACTGTTACAGTGTAGGAAACTCCCTGTTATAATGGCGGCAACTCATTGTAGCAATTAGTTGTCACCACTCTAACATTAAGTTGTTGCCACTGTAACAGTGAGTTGTCACCATTGTAACAATGATTTGCCGCCACTATGACAGAGAGTTTCCACTAATATGATAATATCCATTGTAACAATGAGTAATAGACCAACACCACTATCACTTTATCAATAAACTAGGTTAACATGATGGCTCAACTTTGCAGCTCTTGTTTCCTCTTTAATTCTATAAAGATGATGAATTTTCTAATGCATGCATAATGTAAATATGAATCAATAAAAGTCTTCGTGATCTTAGCTGTAAGAAATATGGGAATTGTTGGATGATGGAGATGTCTCATCAATTTTTTGCTTATAAATTATAAAAAACTAATAATTTTCTCATTTATTTCTATGGCACACTAATTCCACGCCCATTTACACAATTTTATTAGCCTTCTCTATATCTCTTTTTTAGAAGCTTCAAACCATTGTGAAGTTCCTTCAATAACACAACATTCAATATGGAAATGAAACAATGTCCTTATGGCAAAGGAAGGCTCCTATGGAATTACCTACACCTGAAATACCTATACCTGAATGGAGGATAAAAACAATATTCAATATGAAAATGAAACGTATTTATGGAAAAGGGAGACTACTATGGAAGTACATATACCTGAATGGAATATAAAAACACATGTAATAGAGGATTAAAAAAAATCATAATGGAATTTATATTAGAGTAGGTATCAAGATAATTAGCCTATCGACGATTTTATATTAAAAACAATTTTCTTAGTCAGATCCTTTTATTTTGCTTTGAATTCACATTATTATGTATAAATATACATACCTAATTTTATAACCAATTTTATATAAAAGTTATGAGGATTAGTCCAATTGGCTCATTTTTAATTTTTTATATTCTTTGGTGTATATTGGTTCAAAGAATACCCATGTTTGATGTTGAGCCAAACTAGATGACAAGACAACGAAAAGGAATAAACTAACAAAAAATTTAAAGTAAAACAAACTTGGAAACAATACCAAAGAATTCATGAAGTCCACCATTCATGAAGCCCACCAACAAATTACAAACAACGTTGAAAAACGAGTTGCCGCAACATTGACCAGTGAGTTTCCACAATGATGACCCAGATAAGTGTTGTAGCGACAACTCACTGGTCAATGTTGCGGCAACTTGCTTGTCACCATTGCTGAAACTCCCTGGAACAATATCCTAGAGAAAAAATAATGCAAAAATTGCAGATAATGAGGAAATGGTTCTTAGAAATTTACCTTTGCAAATGGTCAACCTGTATCGCTTGGTAAAAGAGAAATGCACTTGGAATTTTTTTGAAAATAGTAGGAAACTCTCCCTCTGAAAATAGTAGGAAACTCTCCTTTTGAAAACATTAGGCAACAATAGACTTTTGGGCAAATTTTTGAAAATTGCCTACAACCCTCCCCTGTTTTTCTCTCGCTCAATAGAATTGTAGCACTCTTCCATGTTTCCTTTGGAGCTCTGTTTCCTCGCTCGAATGAACTCTCCCATGTTTTCTTGGGAGCTCAACGGAATGGTTGCACTCTCCCCTGTTCCTCTCGACAGAATGAACATTCAAAGTCCCTCTCCTTTTCCCTTATTTCCTCTCAAAGAAATGAACATTCAAAGCCCCTCTCCCTCTCCTCTGTTTCCGATGGAATGAAATTGAACGCTGAACTAAAATGAGATGGAAGTTAAAACACGAAATTCAATTGTATGCGACCTTATTTGACTTTCCATGCATAATAGATTTGATGATAATGGAGGTGTATGCAACATTTAGGGAAAATTTATAGACTACTCCCCACCCTCCTCTAGTCAATTGCTAATGGATTTGGGTGGATTGGAGCCCTCACTTTGTATACAGCTTGCAGACGACTTGTCACTTCAGCGAGTGTGATTGCATGAGTTCGAACACCTATCATGTCGTAATCGGGGAACCTTGAAACGATCGTTAACGGATTCGAGAAATAGACGTTAATGATGCATCCCAACATTTTGTTAACGCTGGGGAGGGATGGGACCCAGTCACCGAAAGGGTCTCGCCAACGGCGAGGGGATGTGAAACCTAAAGGGTGTTTTTTCAACTTGTTATCCCACTATGTTTCTTAACACCATATCATTTATAATAATGGACGTCGACAAGATCTTTGCTCTAACATCATAAAAACATCTGCAAACACACAATGTTGGTGGCGGAAGTCAGGGTTATCAAGTAAGACTTCATAGTTTTTAACACCATATCATTTATAATAATGACATTACATAGAAATCAACCCTACATGTTACCTTATCTAAGATAAATATAAAATATTATCGGACGTAAGGGAAAGCCAACAATTTATAGAAAGATTATATATAATTTATTAACATTATATTTATTAAAAAATCTAAGAAAATAATGAACTAATGAAAATCAAATATATCATAAAATATGATTTAATATATGAATAATTTTTTATTTTTTTCATAATTATTAAAATTATATTCAATTAGTTATATTTTAAAATTATATAAAAATTAAAATAATAAAAATATAAAGTTACTAAATAAAAAAAAGTTAAATAAAATATTTATTCTTATTTAATAATTAAAATCAATTAGTCAAAAAAATCAAAATTTTAAGAAAAACTAATGAACAAACAACAAGAATAATAAATTTATTTAGTGATCTATACTAACTCATGATTTTATGAAAGAAACGTGCAAATATTTCAAAAATAATAAATTTAGAAAGGTGTAGAGTATTTTAAAATAATAAAATTTAAATTGAACCCACATTGAAAACATATGCCACTTGAGGAGACACATCACTTAATTTTGCAAATAACTTGTGGGATAGGTTGGACGTATTTATGGGGGTCAAGAAAGGTGGTGAAATTTAACTTAACACTGTGGTTTCTTTGTACTCATTTCCATAACTCAATTTACTAGTTTGTGTTACTCTTAACACACTATCCAACGTCTATGTAACAAAATTGGAAATCAAACTCAACTATATATTAAGAATGATGTACACAATGTACATATAAATACATATTGAAACCATTGATTCAGTTTTTGAGTCTTCTTAGACTCTAATAACCACTCACCATAACACAAACTAACCCAAACTTAATCTCGAGGATTAGCTGTTTAACATTCCCCCTTAATTTGAAGGGATGTATCAAAGTCCAAGAATGAGAGCTAAAAATGAAAAAATGTATTTTAGCGAAAACAATACTAGAAACCAAATTCAATAGTATATTAATAATTGATGCCAAATAATGATATACATATTGCACATATAAATACATATTGAAACCGTTGATTCAATTTTCAGGTCTTCTTGGACTCTAATAACCACTCACCATAACACAAGCTAATCCAACTTTATTTTCGAGGATTAGCTATCTAACATTCCCCCTTAATCCAAAGGGATGTTTCAAAGTCCAAGAATAAGAGCTAAAAATGAAAAAAATGATCTCATCGAAGAGTTGAATGTCTCTCTAGAATGGTTTTTAATGATGACCACAAACCAAGGATGGTGGTTTTTAAGAGAAAACCACGAACGATACCAAAATATGGGAGAGCTCAAGGTCTCAACGAACACCAACTTTGGAACCTTCATAGTAGTTCTCAAAACAACCAAAAATGTGGGTTTAATGTGACCACTCACTCTGGAACCATCAATGTAGTTCCTCGAGAAATTCTAAATTTAGAAGTGCTCGTTCACAAACAACTCATTCAAGAAACACTGAAGTCTCTTTGGTTACAACTATGGCTCTAACTGGTACAAGTTGTGGCTTAAAATCACTTGTAAATCTCTAATTCAGGCTCGCTTGACAAATATTTGAACCTATAGGAGACCATCACAACTCTATCAATTCCCCCCTTTTCGGATACAGGGTGAGAAGATGAAGTATCCTTCATCACTACAAGGCTGGTCCATTATGGGAATTTTGAGGTCTAAAATGGGCCTCCTAAGGAAATTATAAAATACTAGTTGAAATAATAAAATAAGATTAGATTACATCATCAAATTGTAGAGAGAAAAAAGGAAAAACTATTTTTTCAAAACTCGTATTTTCAACTTATGTCCCTACGGGGTTACTCACATTTTGAGTGATAACACTCATTGGATGGAGAATCTGAGTCCTCGTCTAAGGAGTACCCATATTGCATATTTTCGATGGACCCTTCTACACGAAACATGAGAAATACATGAAAAATGTGATTGCAATCACGTTTTTTCATGTATTTCTCATTTCTTGTGTACCTGGGTCCATCAAAAGTATGCAACATGAGTACAATTTAGATGAAGAGATAAATTTTTCTTCCAAAGAGTACTACCGCTCGAAATTTGAATAAAATCTTAGAGAGATAAGTTGAAAATACGAGTTGAAAAACAGTTTTTATTATTTTATTTTTTTTACTATTTTTACTCCAAAAATGTTGAATGACCCCTCATGGTTGACATCATCATCTTGAATCATATTGATTCTTATAAAGTTTATTTTGGTTGTACATTTTTCTTAGGAGGCTCATTTTAGATCTCAAAATTACCCTAATGAATACTCCCAAAAATATCTCGCGATATGACTTGTAAATTTTCTTGGTTGTTTTAGACTAATCCCAAGAAGTAATAAATTCAAAATTAATTCTCTTTCTTGCAGTAGTCTTCTTTTTGGAACACCTATTTAAATGGTAATTGCGCTTTCCACAATGTTCACACAGGTGAAGATCAAAACACTGATTTTCACATGTCCAATTCTATTACACTGTTGACATTGATCAACTTGTTCTAGAACAACACCATCTAGAAATCCAGTACTACAAAATTTTGTAGGGTTAGAAAAAACAAGAATATGAAAAGATACATCCAAGATATCCTTGTTACATCCCAAACCAATTTTGTGTTTGTTATGCGTAATTTCTTCCCATGGTCTTATAAACGTTTTGGGAATAATAAGATTTACATATGTATGTAAATGATTCTCACATACACTTGCCTGAACACGACTTTCCATTGCACCCAAATTTTCTGCTAGCGTGGCTTCATTACTCTTTGACTGTTGTTTGGAATTAGGATCGTTTCGATGTACTTGAAACTCAATCTTGAGAAATTTAACTGTCTCCAATGCATCATGTAAACAGAGTCTAATATTAACGAGACTTACTTTGTTGATATTTACATTTTCATTTTAGTATAACAAATGATATTGTTTAATATATCTGATACATTTTTAGTTTAACCCATTATATATAATATATATATATATATAAATAATATATAATATCCTTATAATTTGTTTAAAATCTTAAAGTCTCCTTGATGGCAAGTGAAAATTCCTGCCAACTTCAAAATTTTCAACTTTTAGTTCCAGTTCTCATCCAATTATATCACACCACATCTACTTACAAGGCTTGAAAGCATGACTCTAATACATATTGGCCCCATAGATATCAGAAATGAAAAACACGCTATATCCCTCTTGAACTACTTCACTTTCTGTGCACCCTGATAAGACATGATTAGAAGAAAGATTTTGATCCAGGTGGATATTGGTGGTCACCCATCTATTCCAACTAAACCTCCAATTGATTTCATTAGTTTCCTTGATTATAGCAACATTTACTATTTT
The DNA here is from genome assembly GCA_000404065.3 of Pinus taeda. Classification (NCBI taxonomy): domain Eukaryota; kingdom Viridiplantae; phylum Streptophyta; class Pinopsida; order Pinales; family Pinaceae; genus Pinus; species Pinus taeda. The sequence goes on along the minus strand of APFE031464877.1, from coordinate 135,766 downwards.
TAGTAGTTTTTCGGGTTTTGAACTTCCAAAAATGTTTTGACCCCCTAAATAACAATTTTTGAGGTCCATAGCATGCTCACAACCAAAGCTAGGGGGAAAGGTCCTATGGAAAATTATATAATACTCAAAGAGATCTTTCCAACAAGGTATCGTATGTGCCAAAAAAAGATCATATGACCAAGTTATGACCTCAGGAAGTTGGCTACCCAAAGAGGCTCACAAAATCTTGGTGCTTCATCTCTTGGGGTTAGGGTTTGGGTTGTTTAGGGTTTTTCTTCATTGTTTAATAATAAAAAGTCCCTTGAGCCTTATTATAACATAGTTCATAGGCATGTAGCTGCCACATCTCTTCTTATAGATAAATTACCATCGTCCGAGCTAGTTTATTTCAATTATAGTTATAAACATCTTTCAATTCTTTGATATTAATGAAATAAATGTTTATTTCTATTGCATAATAAATTACGTCGCTAAATCCGGTCCCTGTATGATCTTAATCGAGGTCCTTTCAAATTCCATAACAAGCGTTCAATTGACGTTTTTATAATTCTCGGTTTAAATATTTTGAAATTCTACCATTTCTTTTAATAGGTGCTTTATGGTTGCAACTTTTACGAGCTGAAATCTTTTCCTTTTTGTTAGGGAGACGTAATGTTTTCTATTTAATATATATTAATTTTTCATTTAAAATTTAATTTATTTAAAATCTATATTAAATTAGTGGGGGAAATTCTAAAATGCATATATTCAAAAACATATTTTAAAATTAAATTTATATAAACAAAATAAATTTCTTAAAAAAAATTAAAATGAGTAATAAATTCAAATATTAATATAAATTTTGAAAATAACAAAAATAGGTATAAAATATAAAATAAAGAATTATGCCATTTATCTATAGTATAATATAAAAAATATAAGAAAATAAATGTAAATTTAACTATATTTTAATTAATAAATATAATAAATCATAATTCCCAAAAATTAACTTTTTAATGTACATTAAAATTTGAAAAATAACATCTCCAACATCAATTCATCCCAATATCTCATGAGCAAGATAAGCTTTGATGAAGGCACAATCCTAGCCACCTCTCTATTAAAGAATTATATCATATTGCCGCAAACACAAAAGAACATCCTAGATGTATTTTGGAAAAGAATTTGGAAGAAAAATTTATGGCCAAAATTTCCATCTTCTAGTGGCTCTTGATTCCAAGAAAATCTCCAACTTGGGTTGGATTACTCAAAAGAGATTCTCAAGCCCCTCAATATCTTACCTTTGCAAGACACATGAGGAAAACATGGAGCATATGGAACATATGTTCAACACACGTCCTTTTGTTGAGATCTTACGGTCAACTCTTGAAGGAATAATGCATATATCGAACTATAACCAGGTAAGCATTCCTCCTCTCATACAATTTTTAACCATCCTTGCTCCATCGGTCATCTTTGTTATAGGTTTTAATTGGAGCAACACAATGCCCAAATAATGACTAATGTTAAACATATAGAAACATACTATATATAAATGGGGCATATTCATTCCCAACAAAGAATTAAAACTTCAACAAGTAGGTATATGAAAATACATCGTTGTCGATATAGGCGGAGAATGCACAAGCTAAGAGAGAAATTGCTAGGGAAAGAGGTTGTATATTGAACATAGAGGTCAATGGTGAATTCACCAATTGGATTCTAGATGTGGTTCATACTAGAGAGAGGTTCAACCACTGCATGCATGTAATTGAAATCTATTGGCACCTTAAGATGCCCATGGCACACATTTTGGTGGACACAAACACAACAAGGGGGGAGATTCTACTCAATTTAAATGAGATTCAACTCATTGCTTGAGGACTAGACTAAAAATGGAGCCTATAGAGGACCATTTGAGCATCTCCCAGATTTAGGGTACTCACCAAGGAGCAACAAAGAACTGATAATGGTTGAAGAGTTAGACTCTCCCAAGACTCAATGATGCACTTAGTACTCTCTAACTCTAGTACTCTATCCATTTGAATTTTTAGCTTCGAGTCTATATGGTTTTTGGCTATCTTAAGGCCACAAGATTTTATATTTTTGCTTTCAACTTTCTATGATATTAGTGGTTTGGATGATGAAGAAACTATGTCATTGCCATTGATTCGGTTTCCCTATTGGCAAACCAAGACAAATATTAATGTATATTTTTATCTAACTATAATAAAATGATCAACCTTTGCTTGCGAAAATAACACAAAAATATATATAACTTTTAAATCAAGAAATAAGTAACATAATTTATCTATCTATAAAAATTTTATCTATATATAATATATATATATTATAATATTGTTGAGATATATATATATATAATAAAATTACTCTAAGATTAAAAATTCGTAAATTATTATAAAAAAATTGAAGAATTGATATAATAATTTCTTTGAAATATAATTTATAGCAAATATTAAATGAAGATTTACTTTTTGGCCGAAGATATAGATTAAATTTGTTATATATAATGGGTAATTAAATAAATGACATGTATTTATCAAAAACTAAATATTTATATTTACTAATAAAAACTAATATTTATATTAATATATTTTCAGGTAGATTCGCAGGCCCATGATGTGGAGATTATTGTTTTTTAAATGTGGGATATACCAACTCCATATTCCCTGGTCTTTAACTGCTATATCAAAGCAATCACATCATCTTTTATTTTTGGTTTCTTCCCCCTCAATCTTTCATAAATTTGATTTTTGTTGGAGCCTCCAAAGGGAGCTCAGACATTGCAATATATGGTGGTGTGTTTCATGATCATTATGTTCAAATTCGTTTTCTCTATTATTGTTTGTTAAGGTTTCACAAGTAATAATGTATATGAACTTAGAGTTCTCATGTTGGGATTGGATTTAGCTTACTCCCAAAACTTCACCAATATCATAATCAAAGGGACTTTCAAATTATCATTAATATGACAACAAAAATCCTCCATGGTTCCCCAATCAACAAAGTCTCTAAAAACTAGAGATTGGAAAGCAATTTGGAAATTAGCTAAACTAATGCTCCTCATTCATGTAACTATCACCACACATGTCAGGAGATAATGCAATAAATTGTATATATATTTTCCACTAAATGGATCACATGGAAATCCGTTTAAATAAGCACCACTCAAAAAGCTCTGCCCCTATTTGACCTAAAATTGCAATGACATGACCTTACCAAAAATGATTATTCTTCCCCATATGGTGTAAAAGGGATGGGGTGAGTAGGGGGGCATGTGGCTACCTCTTAACCAAGAATTACAACTTGTAAGTGATATATGTGGCTATTGGTGGCCACCTAACTATTCCACTTGGACCCCAAACACTGTCTTTTTTAGTTACCTTAATTGTAGCACAATTTACTATTTTTGGCATTTTTTTGGCTCCTCAACTTATGGAGCTATTTAAAGGCCCAAAATGACATTTTTTGGGAAAACTAGGCAAACATGAGGATTTAACTTAAGTTTTTATTCAAAAGTTGTAGTCCTCGGATAGGTCTTTATAATGAGGTATTGTGCACGTCAAAAGAAGATGGTATGCCAAAGTTACAACCCCGAGAAGTTGATGTACCAGTTTACCCAAATGGGGCCCATAGTTTTGGTGCTTCATCTCCTAGGGTTAGGTTTTTGGATGTTTAGGGTTTTCCATTGTTTCTCAATAATAAATATGCCTTCGAGCCTCATTGTAACATAGTTTAGAGGCATGTAGTTGCCACATCTCATCTCATATATAAGCTCCCATGACCCCGAGCTAGTTTATTTCCATTCTGTTTGTAAGCATATTTCAAGATTTCACATTAATGAAATGAAGTGTTATTTCTACTAGATCTATATATTTATGAATATATATGTGATTTGTTGTGTTCCTATTTAAGTTCGGATAAGTGGTATCGGAGTGGTTTGTTCTTTCTTTGTTTTTCTTTGCATGTCCCCAATGAGGTCGGGATATAAGGAGTTAGGGCTTGAACTGGTCGAACCTTTTCAAGACCAGCCTTGAAAATCCTAATGGCCTCCCATGGAGGAAGAGAAGAAAGATGAGGGGGAAGGAGATCCTTTCAAAATATTTCACGAAGAAGCCCTCGAGCGACAAAGGAGTGTGATGATGGACATTTTTTCCCAGATCCTTCAGCGGCTACCCGAAAGCGATGCATCTTCTTCTAGCAGCCACTCTGGAAGTGCCATGCCCTATAAGGTATGAGTTAACTTTGACATCCCCATATTTGAAGGTCAGATAGATGCGAACGTCGTAGATAAATGGTTAAATCTGCTAGAAGGATTTTTTTTGTTCATGATTTTTCCAGCTAGGAAAATATTACTTTTTCACTTCTCAAAGCCGCCCCCATTAAGGACTAGTGTGATACCTACTGTGAGAAGAAATACGAAAGTGTACCCTCACTATTTTTAGCCACACCCTCTTCGAATTCGTTCTTGGACGTCATCAAGGAGCAGTACTACCCTGTCGGGAGCTATGAGGATAAATACATAAATTGGACCATGCTTCAGTAGGGAAGGGACCAAGACGTGTCGAAGTTTACCAATGTTTTTCATAACCTCCACACAAAGTTTGGTATCAAGGATTCTGAGCAAGATTTGGTACTTAAGTACCGTGACGGTCTACAAAAATGCATCCTGGATGAGATGGAGTTCCTGGACATCTCCTTGCTTGGCATGACATACCGATACGTTGTCAAGGTTGAAATTTTTTTTAAACAAAAGAAGCGAGACTTTGGATATGTGAATCTAAAGCAAGGGAAAAGTGCCCCCAAACCGCAAAGAAAAGGACAAAGCCAAGTTGGGGTGACCTAGGACAACCCGCCCAAGCTGCAAGCAAAGAACAACACCCCAAAATCAAAGAAGGACATGGGAAAATGGTTTGAGTTCCATAAGAGCTCCACTCACAACACAAATGAGTGTCAGACCAAGTAGTCACTAGTGGTCAAGTTGAAGGCTTCTGAATCAGATGCATGTTCCAACTCTGAGTCAGAACTCGACAAGAAGAATAACAAAGTGAAGCAGATCATTAACGAAGAGCCCATTGTCATCGTGGCCACCACCAAGATCCAAAAGAGTGAGCCTGAAGATCCAGAGGAGGGGGAACACCTCTTCCACTCACATATGTGGGTGAAGGGTTCTCCCCTGTAGTTCATTGTCAACAGCGGGAGCCAAAATAACCTCATTTCAGTAGAGGTTGTGAAGTGGCTGGGTCTACCAACTACATCACATCCACAACTATACACCATTGGGTGGCTTCACCAAGGACGATATCTTCACGTCAGCTAACAATGTTACCTTCCCTACAACATGAAGCCCTTCACAGATGAGGTATTGTGTGATGTTGCTCCTCTTGAAGTTTTTGATGGATTATTAGGGAAACCATACTTGTGTAAGTGACATGATTTATAGAAGTCTATACCTCGCTCTATGATTATTACTTTGGGAAATAAGTTGTACAAGATACCGAAGGTATCCTGGCCTACCACCATCTCTTTGATCTCTACAAAGCAATGTAGTAAGATCATTTCATAGACCACGAAATTTGTTTTCCTTATGATTAACCCTCAAGGAAAGAAGAATGCTTTGGCCATGAATAAAAAACATGGCTCCTCCGCACAACAATAGTAGATGGATATGGTCATGGAGGAGTACAGGGAAATTTTTGCCTCACTTACAGGGGTATCTCTACACTTTTAGGTCAAACTCTCTATCGATATGACCTCGAGCGTGCCACTACCCAGTGGACCGATCTATCGGCACTTTGTTCTAGAGAATGATGAGATCAAAAAGTAGATTCATGAGTTGTTACATAAATAATACATTAGGCCAAGCTTATCACCTTGTGGGAGCTCGATTGTATTGGTACAGAAGAAGGATGGGACCTGGAGGCTCTGTATTGACTATCAGGCACTGAACAAGATCATTTTCCAGAATAGGTACCCAATCTCACAGATTGATGACCTTCTGGACCAGCTCAAGGGGGCTAAATATTTTAGCAATATTGACTTGAAGTCTGGTTATCACCAGGTGCCTATCGAACCCATCAATGTGTGGAAGAATGCCTTAAAATCCAAGGAGGGCCTTTTCGAATGGTTGTTCATGTCTTTCGGGTTAACGAATGCCCCCAAAACCTTCATGAGATTGATGGATGACATATTGCGAGCTTCACCAATAATTCATGGTGTTGTATTTACATTCCATCTTGATCTTCGACCAGAGTTGGGACGAGCACCTCCACCATATTCAACAGGTCCTCCAAAGTTTGTTACAACACAAATTATGTGCCAATATGGAGAAATTCACTTTTGGCATGATCGAGGTTCAATATTTGGGGTAAAACATTGATGAGCAAGGTGTGCATGTGGACCCAACCAAGATACAAGTCATATGGGATTGTCCAACTCTAACCACTCTAATAGAGCTCCACAGTTTTCTGAGCCTTGTCAATTTCTATCGCAGGATCGTGTTTGGGTTCTCTCATATCACTTAGCCTTTAAGTCAAGTCACCAAGGGAGGAGCGAAAGAAAAGTTCTCTTGGCCTAAAACCCAGTAGAAGGAGTTTTCCAAGTTAAAGTAACGCCTCTTCTCTGCACCATTTCTCACATTACCAGACCTACAATAACCATTTGAGATTGAGATAGATGCCTCTGAATATGCTATTCGTGCAATTATTACTTAGAAGGGGCATCTAATGGCTTACCATAGTGAGACACTTTTAGACACAATTTGAAATTATCCCACCTATGACAAAGAAATGTATTCCATTGTGCAAGCCTGCTGTCGATTAAAGCATTACATTCAAGGGTAGCAAACTGTCATCCACATAGACCACCGTGTTTATCTTTTTGTAGATTCATAAGTTCATGTAATCTACTAAAACAAGAGATAAGAATATAATTCTACTCTTTATAGCGAAATAAAATAAAGATCGAGAAAAATAATAATTGATAGAGGACGAGAATCAAATACACATAACACAATAAATATTTGGGGAAAGCCACAACTCAAAACCCCACTATCTATATTGCATATATCGAAAAATCAAGATGAGATTACAATTCTTGTTCTCACAAGAACAATCCCAACACTCAGTAAAATCAATCTCCAACTCACAAGCAAGCTCTTGTCCAACACATAGCCAATTCACCAGCTCTCCAAGTCCCTATTTCATTGCGGAATTCCTATGGTTGATTAACCCATATTCAAGGGAAATCAGTGCACTCAAAACTGTGCAATCCCTTCAAGGCTTAGTTCCTGATTGCATCCACTATCAATGCAACTCAGAAAAATCTAGAACAAATAGTACATTTTCCTTGCAAAATAGTCTCAACTGGGTCTTTCCTAGAATCGACATGCATGAGTTTCTGATGAGGGAATCTTTAGTTAATTGGAGTAGCACTAGTTGAGTGCACTAATGCGTCAACTAACTCTTAACTCACTATTAGCTCCTCAAATAGTTTGGAACTAATTTGACTGGACTTAACTCAGTAAATTGAGTTAACTAATTACCACTCATACTTAACTTATCTTGGACCCCTATAATATAGGGAGAACATATGCATGACTTTAGAGAGACTTCCAACTCGAAAATCCTAAGCTAATTAAGTTAATTAACTATTTACAGGTTGCTATGAGAATAGAATTCAATTTTAATTCACAGTGTAATTCAAGGAAAAATTAAACTGGAATTTCTTGTTGCTATTTCTCAACACTCCCTCTCAATGGGGTTTGAAACGTCGACAGAATAAACACAATACTGTGGATAATTTGGATCATGCTACTCCAAAAAACTACCACAACAGCTTGAAATCAAACAAGAAATGGATTATCAGCTACCCTGATCTTGTCTCTGTGAAACTCGAGTTTACATCTTGACAATGCCTTTGTTAAGATGTCAACATCTTGCTCCTTCATGGGAATGTAATCTAACAACATAAGTTGCCTCGACACACAATCTCTGAGATGATGATATCAGATATCAATATGCTTTGATCGATCATGAATAACTAGATTTTCAGAGAGTTTGATACAAATCTGATTATCATAGTAAATCACTAAAGGATCCATCTGTTGACCAAACAAACCAACTAGGATCTTCCTCATCTAGATAGCCTCATATGTTTCCTAACTTGCAGTCATGTACTCTGCCTCTGTCGAACTAAGTGCAACAGAACTCTGTTTCTTGCTATACCAAGAAACTGTTATTGACCCAACACTGAAGATCCCTCCTGATGTTCTCCTCCTGTCAGATGGACTCCCTACCCAATCTGCATAAGTGAAGCCTTGAAGCTTCACTCCCTCTGTCTGTCATCAACATAAGGTACAATGATCAACAACTTATCTTCCACCACAATGTGGTACAAGTTTGCATCCACTTCACTCTTCGTGAAGCCCAATCTAGTGAAGTAGCTATCTATCCTAGTGTACCAATCACGGGGTGCTTGCTTCAACCCATATAATGCTCTCTTGAGTCGACACACATGTGACTCACGATCAAAGGTTTAAAAACATTCAGGCTACTCTATGTACACTTCCTCCTCAATCATGCCATTGAGGAAGACAATCTTAACATCCCTATGATGGATCTCCCAACCCATCTGTGTTGATAGTGCCAATATAGATATGATTGATGAGTACCTTGC
>APFE031464877.1:98487-123013 GCA_000404065.3 Pinus taeda | reverse complement strand
GGCCAAGTTTTGTGCATCCATAGCTGTTGGCTTGGGGACTTCTTGATCAATGAATTGCTTCAATCCATTATCTTCTAACATAATCTCCATCTTGTCCCTCCATGTTATAAAATTCGAGATGCCTTCCAAGGCATGCTCGAGTTGCAAACCATAGAACGCCATCTGGTGATCCTGAAGTATGAAATGCAAATTCAAATTTCACCTATAAATATGAACTCAAAAACTTCAAAATATCCTCTAGTATATTGTTCTCACCTCTAATACCATGTAGATTTTTTTGTAGATTCACAAGCTCATGTAATCTATTAAAACAAGAGACAAGAATCTACTTCTACTCTTTAGAGGGGAAGCACATAAAGATCGAGCAAAAAAATAATCGATAGAGGAAGAGAATCAAATACACATAACACAATAAATATCCAGGGAAATCCACAACTCAAAACCCCACTATTTGTATTGCATATATCACAAAATCAAGATGAGATTATAATGTCTTTTCTCACAAGAACAATCCCAACACGTAATAAAATCAATCTCCAACTCACAAGCAAGCTCTCCAAGTCCCTATTTCCTTGTGAAATTCCTATGGTTGATTAACCCATCTTAAAGGTAAATCAGTGCACTCAAAACTACACAATCCCTTCTAGGCTCAATTCTTGATTGCATGCATTATCAATGCAACTTAGAAAAATGCCCATGAGGCTTTGGATTGACGGTGAATGGGTGCATTGTTAAGGCACTCCTTGCGATAGGTCACCGGTTCAAATCCCCCGTGGGTACTTAGGTTAGTCTTAACTAGAAAAAAAAAATGCAACTTAGAAAAATCTAGAACAAATGGTACATTGTCCCTGCACTCCAGTCTCAACTGGGTGTTTCTTAGAATCGACATGCATGAGTTTCTAATGAGGGAATCTTCAGTTAACTAGAGTAGCACTAGTTGAGTATGCTAATGCATCAACTAATTCTTAACTCACTATTAGTTCCGCAAACAGTTTGGAACTAATTTAACTAGACTTAACCCATTAAACTGAGTTAACTAATTACCACTCATACTTAACCCATCTTGGACCCCTATAACATAGGGAGAACATATACATGACCTTAGAAAGATTTACAACTCAATATCCTAAGATAATTAAGTTAATTAAACTTAATTAACTATTTACAAGTTGCTATGAGAATAGAATTCGATTTTAACTCATAGTTTAATTCAAGGAAAAATTAAACCATAATTTCTTATTTCCATTTCTTAACACACTGACCCCTACAGTTCATACAAACACAAGGGAAGTTGCAAAACGATTGCATCAGAAATGGTCCAAATACCTACAAAAATTCCATTTGAACATTAAGTACAAGAATGGAAGCACCAATAATGTTGTAGATTGCCTCAGCCGACCACCAGTCATGGCGCTGATCACTGTGCTTGAATCTTGTGGGAAAGAGACTTCGGGGTGGGTGCATCTTTACAAGAGTGATCCAGAATTCGGTAGCACATACCAGACACTCCTGGAAGGTAAGAAAGTTCCAAATTTTTACCTTCATAAGGCACTGTTATGCCACCTAGGACACATCTGTGTTCCTTCAAGTGAGCATGCCAAGATGATTTGGGATGCACACTATAGTAAGGTTGTTGGACATTTCGGAGTAGAGAAAATAGTGGAAGTACTCCATAATTACTTTTGTTGGCCAAACCTTCTTTAGGATGTTGGGAAGTACATAAAATCCTGCACTGCCTATGGCATTGCCAAACCAGCCATCAAGAAGCAAGGCCTATATACCCCTTTACCTACTCCTATTCAACCTTGGGAATCCATCTCCAAAGATTACATGTCAGACCTTCCTTCTAATAAGCATGGTAATGAATCCGTTTTCTTGTTCATCGACAAATTCTCTAAGATGGCCATTATGGCGGCCTATAAGAAGAGTACCACAACAAAGGCCACTGCTAAGATCTTCTTTGAGCGAGTGCGGGTACACGTTGGGATCCCACAATCCATTTTTTTAGACTGAGACAAAAAATTCCTAAGTGAATTTTGGTCAAGTCTCTGGTCGATGTTGGATACAAAACTCACTAAGTCCACAATTTTCCATCCCCAAATTGATGGCCAAACAGAGGTCATCAATAGGATGATCGTACACATTATGTGTAGGTACATATCGAAGCATCCATGCACATGGGATGAAATCCTCCCCTATGTCTAACACTACTACAATTGATCTCTCCATAGCTCAACGGGCCACAACCCCTTTTAGGTAGGGTTGGGATTTCAGCCATTATGTCCCATTGATGTGGCCATACGATTTGCAACTACTCAGGTAGACTCGTCTCATGTCTAGTCCGAAGTCGACAGGGCTAATAAATTCATTGAGTGCATTCAACACATCCGCCAGTATGTCCAAGATATATTGGACAGAGCCAATACTAAGTACAGGAAGTGCCATGATCAACATCGGGTGTCATGCAAGTTGCAGGTGGGCAACAAAGTTTGGCTACATTTGTAGAAGGAGCGCCTTGCTGGACCCCACCGGAAGATTTGCTCACTCCGATATGGGCCATACACCATAAACATGGTTGTATGGGACGATAACTTCAAGCTTAACATTCCACCATTCCTTGGTCTACACCCAGTGTTCAATGTAGACCACCTTCGGCCATACTTTCCACCATTGTTGGACACATCCAACATTGCAGAACAACTCACACCAACAAAGATAAACCCAGACTGCATGGAACATGCCACAACTGATTGGATCATGGAAACATCGATCAAGAACACTCACTAGTAGAAGATGCAACTATATCGGGTTGTCAAAGCTGGCCAACTCCTGCACCAAGGCAAGTGGCTCATTAGGGACCAGGTTCAGCAGAAGTTTCCCCATCTCATGGAGGCACTCAACACAATGGGGACCATTGCTTCCTAAGGGTGGAGGAATGATCTAGGTGGATATTGGTGGCCACCTGCATATTCCACTTGTACCCCCAGCATTATCTCTTTCATTTTTCCAGTTTCCTTAATTGTAGCACAATTTACTATTTTTGGTTGTTTTTCAGGTCATGAACTTCTGAAGCCGTTTTGAGGCCCTAAACGAAGTTTTTTGGGAAAAATGGGAAAACATTAAATTTTCATTGATTTTTGCAAATGTTATATTCCTCAGATATATGTTTCTAATGAGGTATTGTGTGCATCAAATGAAGATCATATACCAAAGCTACGACCCTGGGAAGTTGATGTACCAATTTACTCAAATGGGGCCCATAGTTTTGGCACTTCATCTCCTAGGGTTAGATTTTTGGATGTTTACAGTTTTCCATTATTTCTAAATAATAAATATGCCTTTGAGATTTATTTTAAAATAGTTTAGAGGCATGTATCTGCCACATCTCTTCTCAGAGGTAAGCTACCATCGCCCGAGCTAGTTTATTTCCATTTTGTTTGTAAGCATATTTTAGTATTTGATATTAATGAAATGAAGTGTCATTTTTATTGCATATCTTTATTTATGGTTATATCTGTGATTTTTTTCGTTCCTATTTAAGTTTGGATCAATGATCGTAGTGCAACACCCCTCACCCTTAATACAAATTACCATGACCATCATGATGACACTCATCTCTATGTGTGGGGATATTTAAAACAGTCTGTATGGTGTTTAATGTGAAGTCAGTTGGAAACCACCTCAAATCCAAATGGATAAGGGGAGAGTTGGGAGGCACCATGTTATAGGACCATTTAGGTTTATTGCATTGCAAGGCAACTACACCACACACAAAGATATGAAGATCTTACACACAGGGGAGTCATTACCTAACCTAGGAGGCAATTGTGAGCATAAAAATCACATTGAACAACATAGATGAGAACATATGGCCTTTTAAATCCACTTGCAATTTTCATGGTTTGAGAGGTAGGTTTCATATTAAACCTTAGATCCCATCACAGGCATGCACCAGCTATAGATATTTCCATTCTAGAAATCTTAGTTTCTCAGTTCTCTTGTTGTTTTTCTTGCATTTAGTTTTTCTCCTGTTTCCCTCTTGTTCCCTCTCTGGTCCTACTAAGCTTCAAATGAAAAATCAATCTAGTGTCTCCTCAAGCTCTTAGGAGCCCCTTGCTCTTATATTTTTTGGATAATTTTTACTTCAAGGTTGTCTCTAGGAATTGAACTTGGTCCTCTTACCTCACCACTTCTCATACGAATCAACGAGCCTTGCTCCATTGGTCATATTTGTCATCAGTTTTAACAGGGGCAACATAATTCCCCAAAAATGGCCAATGTTATACACGTAGAAACATACTATATATAAATGGGGCATGATCATGCCCAAAAATAATTGAAACTTCAACAAGTAGGTACATAGAAAATACATCAATATCAATATAGGAGGAGACTATAACACCTCCTCCCACATTTACCCAATTTTATCGGTTTACCTGGGGTAAATATGAGATGAGGGTCACTATAATAAGACTCAGCCTCCTATATGACCTTAACGAAATTGATTTGACAACTTGAGACCTTGATGACTTCCCTCAAGTGCTACAGGACCTCCAGGAGCAACCCAACCCCTCCAGGGGTCCCACCCCTAAGATAAATCTCTTTTTCATTGACCTAAAGCCCCAGTTATAAAACACCAATAACTCCCTTATGAATCCATGCAAGAAAATGTGGCCCTTTAGTCACATTGATAGGCCTGCCTCCATGCAATTGTTGATTTTTCTAGCCAGTTCTATGCTAGCGACACTAAATCTTGAGCCACTTTTTTAGGGTCAGGATTCAGGCCTCTATCCATAACTCAGTGAAGCTTCCAAAAATAATAAATGACATAGAAACAAAGCTTATGAACCAAAAATTAAACTAGGACTTGAACTGACCCCTCCCAACCGGGACTTACATTCCATCAAACACTTGGTAAACATGCAACTGATAGGTCATGAATGAAATTCTAAACATAATGATTTGAAAACATATATGAGGATAAACAAGAAGGAAAAATGTCTTCTCACAATATCTACCATAACATAAATTAGGTCTTGTTTTCATTATTCCTTAAGTTACAAGTAAAAGCATGGAAAGAGCCATGACTAAGAACTATCAAATAACCATGCTTATAACCAACATATAACCAGATAAATAACAATGATAGAACAACCACTAAAGCCACATAATAACAAGTACATTTACTCAACAATAGTAAGAGAAACTTAGCTCTTATTAAACTTAGGGAAAATCCAACTAGGTTTAGACCTTCCACATACCACCTGACCATAGATTGGCTAAACCAAATATTTCTTTCAGCCAAATACCCCTATGCCATATTCCAAGCATGAATATGGGATCTCATGAGATAATCCAATCCATAAACAACCGAGGGAATCTAGAAGTTAAGCCACGTTCACCCTCACCATACCTTGACCTCACCTAAACAACTGTTGATATCACAAAACCAAACCGAGCTTATATGCCTCATAATTTCTTCTCGAATACCTTGAGGAATGTTCTCATCTCCACCCTCAGGATTTACCATGCATCCCGCCATTATTGGTCAAGGGCGACCTAGGCCTTTGGAAATTTTCTTGAGACCACCACACCCATATCCAAAATCTTTTGGAAATCCCAAGCTCAAACTGAGAAAAGTCCCATCACACCATTGCTATCCAGAAATGGAAAGGCAATGCTAAAATCCACTGTCAAAACTTGACAAAATCCATGTCAATGAAAACAAAAGAACCAAATACCAACATGCAAATATCATGCATGTTAGAAAAAACTAGGAAATCGTACATGTAACATGTTACCTGTAAGTATTCCGACTGAAGTTTCTTGATCCAACTTTTCCTTGCTTGATCCTTGTTTTCCTTTGCCTTCCTTGTCCTTCCTTTGCTTACTTGCTCTACTTCTCTTCTTGGTGATCTTCTCCTCTCTAAGACTAATTCTAAAACTGAACTGACAGAAGGTTACCAACTGATGTTCTAAGGTATTTTTATTGATGATGCCTCTGATTTCTTCAATTTTATATTATTTTCCTTCATTTTCCTCCTCACATGCAACATGTGACCTTTCATCTTCCTTTTCTCCTATTTTCTATTATTTTCATAAATAAAGTACCAAAAATTCCTTTTTTCCTTTTCAATGCCTTTGCTAATTTCCCCTTATCCTTAAACACAACAAATTATGCACACTAGAATATTTCCCCCAACATTCAGCTTGGAATAAGTGTTCCTTGACCGTGGTCTTATTTTTCCTTTATTAACTTTTATTACATGAACTTTTAACCCAAGGTTATTATAGACCCCTCCTCCTTAGGGGAACACTATCCTTGGTGTTCTTTGACACCTACAACTAGAAAAACCATTGAAAGTTAAAAACATACTACCTCTGGAGCTTTATAACTTAGCTCATTGTAGTATTTACAATAAAAACCTACTTAAAATAAAAACCATCATGACAACATGACAACCATACCGCTTATTGGAGTTTTATAACACAACTCATGGTGGTATTTACAATAAAAACCATACATAAATATGTATAAATACCAAAACTTATTTTCCTCAACCCTAAAATAATGAAGGATACATAGTCCATATCTAATCATCCATCTCCCATGTAGCTTCAATGGCCCCAAGTGCTTCCACTACACTTTAACTTGCTTGATTTTTTTTTTCCAGAGCATGAGTTGTTTCCATTGTAATATGCATTGAGGTTCTGAATGGAATTCTCCTTCTAGTTCCACCTACAATACAAACCAATCAATAACATGATCAACATCCTTTACATATATTTTAAGTAATGAAACATGGAAAACATGATGGACTTTCCATATCAGAGGCAATGCAACTCTGTAGGCCACTGGTCCAATCCTCTCAAGGATCTCAAAAGGCCCGTAGTACCACAGTGCCAAATTAGCAAATGATCCAATCCTCAATGAGCTCTTCTTGGGATTGATGTGCAGATACACTTTCTCCCCAACTTGAAACCCCTTAACTACGCTGTGTTGGTCTACATAACTCTTCTTCATGTCCTATGTTTCCTTTAATTTCTTCTTGATAACCTGCATTTCTTATTCCATGGTTGCCAACATGTCTGGTCCAATAAGTAACATGTTCATTGGATCACTCCAACTGATGGTAGTGTTACAATTCTGCCCATACAGTACCTCAAATAGACTCATCCTTAGTGACTCATGATAGTCATTATTGTAAGAAAACTCGACCAATGGAAGGTACTCCTTGATGGATCTCTAAATTAGACATAAATTAAGGCCCATTTGACCATCCTTTAACACATTAAATCTATCTTTTTTCATTAGATAATATATTTTTAACTTTGTGTTCATTAGGAAGGTTTATGGATAATTGCATATTTGTGCCTACTATTATTTATTTTTGTGGAATATTGTGAGAATATTGGGTAGATTATGAAGATTTGGAGGAGGAGATAATTTAGGGGATTTATCCCTACTACAGGAGGATCAATATTAAATAATAAAACAAGAATATATTCTGAAATAATTTCACAAATTCTGGAGCTCCAATGGCTGAGGAAATGTAGGAATGTGTTCCCTGTCATTTAATGTAGATTCCTAGTATCGGGGACCAAATATACTAATTAAGGGATTTTGGTGGGGAAAAATTCCTCCTTTCATGGGGAATGCTTCCTAATCATTTTTTATAAGTACCAAGTCAAATTTTCCTCTAGGGGTTGATTTTTATTAGTCTTCTTGTGGAGAGAACTCATATTTTTGTAGCTCCACTTTCATTTCTTGCAGGGATGTAATTGTATTGATGGAAATAATGAAGATTGGTGCCATGATCAGCTTCTAAATATTGGTCTCCTTCATAGGACAGTGTTTCCTTGGGCTTGGCCATCCTAGGACCCTCAAATCCATTTTGAATATTTTACTTGTCTTCCTTTCACTTCTTATTCACATGCATTTCTTGTTCTTGTTTTTTTCTATTTTAGCATTTAGTATTGATGATTTCTTGTTGTAGGATTGGGTTAAATGGTTGAAGTAAGTTATTTTTTGGGATCAAGAGAATCATTTCATCCTTGTAGAAACTTTGGAAGATCATAGTAATCATTGATTTAATTAGATTAGTTTGCTTATCCCCAAATATAGATTTTTGGAAGTCCTTTGCGGCAAATAACAATAAATTTCTTATATTTTTAGAGCATGGTAGCGAGCTGCAATCGAGTTGATTCCAATTGAATTAGATCAAAAACAAATTATAGTTAATAACTAAAATAACCCCATTTCATTTGCACTTGATTAGGTTAGGCATTTGATAGATTTACTAGCTCACTAGTTCTCGAATTTGTAAATTTTAGACTAGTAATTTTCTGTTATTTTTTAGCATGGGTTAACAGAGGTCTTTTTGAGTGATTCCACTTGGAATGGAGACCTAAGACATCCTATAAAATAAAAAATAAAAATTTCCAATCCAATTTGGATTTGATTATCTTGGTCATTCGGTGAATTATAGTTTCTTGTAGTAAATCTGCAGTTTCCTGTAGTAATTACAAAATCTCCTATAGTAGCCTTCCAACATGTATATAATTGCCTGGATTTGCTAAAAAATATTGGTTATTGTCCCTTATGGTTGAATCAATACCCCTAGGCTCTAAATCAATGATTATAGAAGATTAAATACCACTTAGAACTTGCCTCTTTACCCATGCAACACATTTCAACAATTTGAGCTAATGGACAGATTTATGAAATGGATAATACAATGACGATTGCCACATCCAATCAACTCCGTTAATGGACCTAAACTCTTTGAAATGCAATCATCGAAATTTACTTCATGAGATTTACTATATGCAATTAGCATAGGTTTTTTTCGTTGTATTTTCTTTCTTGCAATAGGTTAAGGTTTCCATTTTGAGCATTTCATGTTTTGCAATTAGTTTAGGATCTATTTTTATTACATTCACTCCATTGCATCATGGCATCAAAGGAAGGACACATTTTATGCTACACATATAGCATTGATACCTCTTAAGTTTGTACAAACCCCGGGTTGATAATTAAAGTTGGTAGCCTTGGGAGTTGCAACATTCTTATTGTAATACTGAGGCTCATCACTTTTTGGCGTCGTTTTTGGGGAGGTGTCAAAGTATGCATTGTTTTCTTCCCTAGTTGATTCATTTTTTTTACTTTCTGCATAAACAAAAAATTTCCGTTAGGCATATTTCATTTGAAGATAAAAAGAATGCATTGCATTAGCATTCTCATTCAAAAAAAAGTAAATTAAAAATATGTCTTTAACACCAACCCCCCATTTGATCACGTGGTTCAGTAAGAGCCACATCACCATTAATTTTTGCAGGTAGAAAAAGAAGAGGTGGTAGATAAGGAAGAAGAAATGGATGGAAATGATGACAATGAAGAATATCCTCTTGGATTTCTCATTCAAGATATTGATGTCAGTGCATATGAAGAACATCCCTCCATCTTTTCTTCCAAACTTTCATGGTATAAGGTTAGATGATCTGGAAACCTTTCTCTTTGAATTTGAAATCCTTTGTAGATCTTATGGTTACTTATTGAGCACTCAAAAATTGAGATTGTTTCTGGCAACATTGAAGGATAGAGCTCTTAAATGGTTCATGAGTTTAGGGACTAATTCAATAATATCATGGAATGTTATGAAAAAGATATTTCTATAAAAATATAAAGATCATGATCTTAAAGAAGAAATATTTAGAACGAATAAAAAAGAATATGAGAGCCTTGAGGATCTAATAGAGAGGTTCATGTATAATGCTAAGAGGTAAATATTACATCATTTAGGATCTGACACACTAAAAACCCTCTTACTTAGAACAATTAGGGATGAGTGGATTGATCTCCTTAATCTCATGAGTAGAGGTGATGTATACCAATTATCATTTGAAGAAATTTGTGAAACATGAAAACACATATCAAGAGGAAGGGCAAGAGTAAGTAAATCAACAACAAGATCTGTAAGTCAAGTTAAACTTGGAAATTTGTTTGGTGACTTTAAAACAAAAATTATTAGCAATCTAACCAAACAAGTAGAAATGTTAAGAATGCAAGAAGAGGAAAAAGAAGATGCTGATATTTGTGTTGTCCATGCAAAATCACATGCTATTAAATATTGTCCCTCATTACAAAAGTTGAAGGAATTTTACCAAGAGGACAATGGACCAATTCAATTACCAATACAACTATGTTATGTAGCTCCAAGAGGACCATGGCAGCCTATTCAACCTAATATGATGCAAGAGCCTAAGTCACAATTTCAAGCTTATGCACATCCATATCAAAGTAATTGGAACACACCCTTTCCTTGGCAACTTTGGCCATCTCAACCCCAAAACCAATCTTGGAAAGGAAATTATGGGAGTCATCCACAATATCCTCAATATTTTCCTCAATATCCTCCATACTAAACTCCATGTTATCTCTACCATTCACCTCCACCACAACCCCAACCCCAACCACATCCATCTCAAATATTCACTCCCACTCAACTGCATGTACGACCATTTCCTAACACACACAATGAAGTAGCTCAACCCACTTACAATGTTGAGGTACAACACTTCCAAACACCTCCTCTTGATCTAAATGATATTCATCTTATCTCAGGAAGAGTATCACAAAAAAGAGATTCTCTTGATATCATTCAAGGAAAACATGCAAAAAAAGAAGATTCAAATGAGAAGACCAAAGAATCATGGGTTTCACTTGATGAAGAGAAGAAACTAGAATCAAAGATTGGGAAAGTGCCCTCATGTTTATCATCAGATCCTCTGTGTTCAAGAGAATAATCAACAAAAAGAAGAATATTTGAATTTCATGAAAGAAGAAGACATCCAAGATGATCCAAATCAACAAGTGGACCAGAGGCATCACAATTATATTTAAATATGGTTCCAGATAGTCACTAAATTGCAGCAATACTCTCTTCTTCAATTGTGCTTCATATCATCAAAGTCAAAGAATTTGGTCTCTTTCATTCAGATACATGTCAAAGAATATCATTCGAGCCTACACATGATTTTACCTGTCATCTAGTTATGCAAGTAGCTCCATTGGAAGTATTCCTACACTTGAAAATGATTTTGTTTTTTTCAAGTAGATTAGGATAGGAAAAAAAAATAAAAAATAAAAAATAAGAGGAAAAAGAAAGTCTCAAGTGAAAACCTCCTTTGAGGCACTTGAGATTCTCATTGATTGAAAACCACCATGAGTTAGTCAATGCGTTGGAAAAAAGAGAAAAATAAAAGATCCTATATGAAAACCTCCTTTTAGGTGCCTAGGTAGACCTACAAGTTGAAAACCTCATTGAGGAGTAGGCCTAGAATAAAAAAATAAGAAAAAATGAAAATATTTGCTCCATGTATCTCTCTATCATGAATGCAGGTGTTCTCCAACTTTTGAAAACGACAAAAACAAGTTAGCCACCAAAAGAAAAGTTGATCAAAAGCCTAGTAAAATGAAGTTAAACTTGGAATTTCTCCTCCTTTTCTTAGATTCTTAAGAAGGACCAAGGACATGCCAATCTATCAACCTCATCTATTTCCACCATTCACTCATCATTCCCAAGATTTTACCACTCATTTTCTTTGATATCCTAAAATTCTATAGGAAGATCCTATAGTTACTACAAGAAACAAAAATGTATAGAGAAAAAAATTATTTCCGTCATATCTGGAAAACCATGCATCCATTGTCCAAGTTGTTTCTGGGGGAGATGCATATGGATGATAGTAACATGCCCAAGAAATTTCAGAAAATTCTAGTGCACAATTTTCAAGAAATCGACCTCCATCACCTACAACTATTTTTGGATTTTTTTTTATATTCATGCATCCATTTGTAAAGTTGTTTCATGGGGAGACGAATATGAATGATGGTAACATGCCCAAGAAATTTTAGCAAATTCTAGTGCACATTTTTTGAGAAATCGACCTCCATCACCTACAACCATTTTTATTTTTTCTCGATATTTGTGCATACATTGGCCAATTTTGTTTATGGGGAGGTGCATAAGGATGATGGAAACATGCTCAGAAAATTTCAGGTCAATCCAGTATACCATTTGGGAGATATGTGTTTAAATAGGTTGTGATAGGGTTTCCTATAGTTACTATAGGATGTCCTAGTTTTGTACAAGAAACTAGTTGAAGGCTATAGGAAGGTAAGGAAGGTGAAATGTAGTGCTGGTAAGGGGTATGAAAATTGTGAAAAGTGTGAGGAAGGTGAGCATCACCCATGGCCCAACCCAACACTCCAAGAAGGTTGGATTTGACTAAGATAGCTTGCTCACGGTAACTGGAAGACAAATGTTTAGAATCACCAAGCTATGAAGACTTGTGAAAGAGAAAATAAAGGAAATTATCACCTCTAGAGGACCATGGATCGATCATTGACTCAAAATAAACATTCATGCCTCTCCAACAATCCTCAAGTAGGTACAAGTATGCAATATTCTTGACCTCTTCTCTTGAGCATATTATAGTTAGAAATTTGTTGTCAGTGCATGAGAGATGAGGTTTTATAAGCTAAGGATGGGTCGGTAGTATCAACCACCTTCAACTAGTTAATACAACTAAATACTTCACTCATGCAATGTGGGAAAACCAAATTAGGAAGGGTGATGATTTCAAGGAACGGGGACAACAATTAAAAGAGGAAATTTGTGCAAAGTCCAAGTCACTACAATACTCCAAGCCCTCCATCCGCTTGATATCCACTATCTATCCATCATTCATCCATCCCAATTCATAAGAAAAAAATTAATATATTTCAAGAACAAACCCTACACTTTGTCTCACTTTGAAAATTTTCTGAAAAAAAACACAGAGAAAATCCTTTCCATTTTCACAAACCTACACTACTCCCATACAATTAAAAGACCCTAAAAGAGAAGGAATGAAGGAATGACTGCTATAGGAAGGAAGAATGTTGCTACAAGAAGGAAGAAAGGAACAAATTGTGCTAAAACCAAAAATGGCAGTGTCTAAGAGAGGCCTAATCAAAACAGAGAACTCCAAGTCCATTGGGCAATCGTTTAGGCCATAAAAGAGAAGAATAATACAACAAAAGAGAACAAGGCATTCACCATCAAAATAGAACTCAAACTGCAGCGATGAAAAGAGGCTTTCCAAGAGGTCTCTAATCTTTTTCTAACTTTTGTCCAAGGCCTCAAAGATGGTATACAAAGAGGATAAATGCATGGAAGTCAAGTTGAGGACCTACCCTATGCTCAGACTATCATTTCTGCTCAAAACAGGTTTAAAAAGGTTGCTACAAGGTTTCTTGTAGTTACTATAAGAATTACTAAAGGGTTTCTTGTAGTTACTACATGAATTACTATAGGATGTCCTAGTTCTCTTCTAAAGGCATTTTGAAGGTTTCAGATGTGTCCAAATGGTGGAAAAAGGTAGCAAGAGGTTTGAAAAGGATGTGGAAGACCTTGCCAAATTGAAAAATATTCAAGAACCCATCTTGAATAAGGGGAAGAAGGAAGGCTAATCTTCTTAAGAAACACTGTGACTTTTCTATGCACAAACAGTTTTGGAAAAATGAGTGAAAATGGAATGAAGTTTCAAGGGAGATGATATGAATGAAATGGATCTAAAGGCCAACAAATTTCACTTACAAAGAGGAAAGTCATGTTTTTTTTTTTGTTTGAAAGACTGTTAAACAGTCATGAAAAGAACAACTACTTTTTTGTGATTTTCCTTGCAAAACTTAAGACCAAGATTCTTAAGAGAAAGGAATGAGGAATGCACCAGAGAGAGGCCACCAGGGCCATAAATGAGGCACATTGAGGTCACTAAGTTTCTTAGAGGATGAGCAACACTTTCAGTAGGGGGTATGGTGGGCCTCTAAATTAGACATAAATTAAGGCTCATCTAACCATCATTTAGCACATTAAACCTCTCTTTTTGCATTATATAATGTGTTTTAACTTTAATATGTTTGTTAGGAAGGTTTATGGATAATTGCATATTGTGTGTAATATTATTTATTTTTGTGGAATATTGTGAGAATGTTGGGCAGATTATGAATATTTGGAGGAGGAGATAATTTAGGGGCTTGCTCCCTACTATAGGAGGATCAATATTAAATAATAAAACAAGAAGATATTCTAAAAGAATTGCACAGATTCTCGAGCTCCAATGATTTAGAAAATCTAGGAATGCGTTCCCTGTCATTTAATGCAGATTCCTAGTATTGGGAACAAGATCCACTAATTAAGGGATTTTGGAGGGGAAAGCTTCCTCCTTTCATGGAGAATGCTTCCTAATCATTTTGTATAAGTACCAAGTTGAATTTTCTTCTAGGGGTCGATTTTTATTAGTTATATTGTGGAGAGAACTCATATTTTTGTAACTCTGCTTTCATTTGTTGTAGGGATGTAATTGTATTGATGGAAATAATGAAGATTGGTTTGATGTTCAACTTCCCAATCTTGGTCCAATTCATAGGAATATGGGTTTCCTTGGGCTTGTCCATCCCAGGAGCCTCAGGGCCCTTTTGTATCATTTACTTTTCTTCCTTTCACTTCTTTTTCACATGCATCTCTTGTTCTTGTTTTTTTTTCTATTTCTACATTTAGTATTGATGATTTCTTGTTGTAGGATTGGGTTGATTGGTTGAAGTAATTGATTTTTCAAGATCATGAGCATCATTTCATCCTTGGAACAGATTTGGAAGGTGATAGAAATCACTGAGTTACTTGGATTAGTTTGTTTATTCCCAAATCTAGATTTTTGGAAGTCCATTGTCGCAAATAATAGTAAATATTTGCTATTTTTTTGAGCATGATAACGAGATTCAATCGAGTTGACTCCACTTGAATTAGATCATAAAAAAATTCTAGTTAATAACAAAAATTACCTCATTTCATTTTCATTTGATTAGGTTAGGCATTTGATAGATTTACTAGCTCACTGGTTCTCGAATTTCTAGATTTTAGACTAGTAATTTTTTGTTATTTTTTAGCATGGGTTAACAAAGGTCTTTTTGAGTGTTTCCACTTGGAATGGAGACCTAAGAAATCATAGTCAATAAAAAAATTTGTCCCACTGAATTTGGATTTGATTTTCTTGGTCATTCGGTGAATTATAGTTTCCTGTAGTAAATCTACAGTTTTTTGTAGTAACTACAGGATCTCCTGTAGCAGCCTTCCAACATGTATATACTTGACTAGATTCGATCAAGAATATTGGTTATTATCCCTTAGGGTTGATTAAATACCCCTAGGTTCTAAATCAATGATTAGGGAAGGCTAAAGACCACTTAGGACTTGCCTCCTTACACATGCAAAACATTTCAGCGATTTGGGCTAATGAACAAATTTGTGAAATGGATAATAGAATGATGATTTCCACATTCAATGAACTTTGTTAATAAACCTAAACTCTTTGAAATGTAATGATTGACATTTAATTCATGGTATTTAATTTATGCAATTAGAATAGGTTTATTTCCTTGTATTTTCTTTCTTGCAATAGGTTAAGGTTTCCATTGCGAGCATTTCATTTTCTGCAATTAGTTTAGGATTTGATTTTACTACATTCATTCTATTACATCATGAAAACAAAGGAAGGACACGTTGTATGTTGCACATATAGTGTCGATACCTCTTAATTTTGTATAAACCATGGGTTGATAATTAAAGTTGGTAGCCTTGGGAGTTGCAACATTCTTGTTGCAATACCAAGGCTCATGACTCCTCCCATCTCCTATGTTGATGCATGACATACATCCTTAGCATATCCTCTAGTATCCTATTGACCTTCTCTGTCTGTCCATTTTTATGTGGATGATAAGTTGTTAAAGGCCAACTAGGTCCCCAAACCCACAAACAACTCCTTCCAAAACTTGGAAGTGATCTTAGCATCCATATTTGGCACAATCTTCTTTGGAAAACTATGCAATCTCATGCTCTCCCTGATGAATACTTCCACCACCTCACTAGTTGAATAAGTAGTCTTCACTAGAATGAAGTGAGCTACCTTACTCAACCTATCTATCACAACCATGATAAAATCATGTTTCCTCAATGTCCTCAGAAGACTTATAATGAAATTCATGGAAATGACTTCCCACTTCCATTCTAGAATAGGAATCAGATAAAGAAACCCACCTGGTTGCTTGCACTCTACCTGCACCTGCTGACAGTCCAATCATATAGCCATAAACTCTACACTTCATTCTTTAGATTCAACCAATAATAGAGCTTCTTCATTGTTCTCAATTCCTTCTAAGATCCTGGGTGACTTAAATATGGATTTACATGAAAATACCTCAAGATAAGCTTCTTGAGTTTGCTGTCATCCAACACATAGATCCTGCCATTGAATCTCACCAAGCCATCTACATTGAGATGATAGTCCACATCCTGATAACCTGTACCCTGATGTAACTTGTGCATAAATTCCTTGTACCTGTCATCCAGTTGTCCTACCTCTAAGATACGATCTTGTAAATCTATCCAAAATGAGCTCACTGTTGCAAAACGGTTCAACTACAATTTCCTATTGACAGCATCTGCAACCCTGTTCTCTCCTTACCCTTGATGTATCAGATCTCGAAGTCAAATTAATTAAGGGTAGCCAAAAATCTAGCTTGCGTGGCATTCAAATTCGATTGGTGAAATAGATATCTTAATCCACTGTGGTTGATCATCAATATGAAGCTCCTTCCAAGAAGATAATGTCTCCACATCTTTAAGGCATGAATAATAGTTGCCAACTCAAGATCATGAGCCACATAGTTATGCTCATGCTCATTCATTTTCTTGGACTCATAGCACACCACCTATCCCTCCCGCATAAGGACTCCACCAATCCCTCTCTTGTAAGCATATGTGGACACTACGAACTCTTTATCTGGATATGCAATCTTAAGAACTGGAGCATTTTTCAACAATTGCTTCAACTGCTCAAAGATTGTTTCACATTCCTCCGTTCATTCAATTTTTTTCCCTTTCTTCTACAAAGATGTAATGGGATAGGAAATACGAGAGAAGTGCTTGATGAACCTCCTATAGTAACCTACTAACCCCATGAATGATCTTATTTCATCCACATTGATAGGAGCTTCCCACTCCATGATAGCTCTTACCTTTTCTGGATCTGCAAACTATGCCTTCCTTGGAGACAAAGTGTCCCAAGTAATGCACCTTTGTCTAAAATAAAATGCACTTTTTAAGCTTGGCATAAAACTGATTCTCTCTTAGAAATATCAACATTGCTACTAAATGCTCGACATGCTCTTCCTCATTCTAAGAATATATAAGGGTTTCCTCAATGAATACAATAAAAAATTGTCCAGATAAGGATGCAACACACTATTCATCAAGCACATAAAAGTAGTTGGGGAATTAGTCAAACCAAATAGAACTACAACAAACTCATAATGCCAATACCTGGTCTTGAAGGTAGTCTTGTAGATGTCCTCTTCTTTGATGCATACATGATGGTATCATGATCTCAAGTTAATATTTGAGAACATTGTTTCTTCCTTCAACTAAACGAACAAGTCATCAATCCTCGACAACAGATATATGTTCTTGATCATCACCTTGTTCAACTGTCTGTATCAATGCACAACTTGAGAGTACCATCCTTATGAAAATATTTTTTCACCCCTAGGCGACACACTTGGCCTAATGTTTTATCAATCATTTGCTTCAAATGGAACTTCAACTCTACTAACTATGGAGTGCTCATCCTGTAAGGTTCCTCTGATGTTGGGGCTACCCTTGGTACCAACTCAATAGAAAATTTCACTTCCCTGTGAGGAGGCAACTTTGGAATCTCTGTTGGAAACACATCCTAAAACTGTTGCAATACAAGGTACCTCTTGAACATTTCTGCATCCTCAACATCCTTACCCTTTTCATTGGAAATATGAACTACAAACATCACACACCCTTTCCTGAAATTGTGCTTATTCTGCATAGGTGTGACCATTCTCACTAATGTAGGCTTCTTCTTTCCTTGCAAGATTATCTTTCCCCATTATCATCCAAACCCTCAATAGCCTTGTCATAACAATCCACTTTGGTCTTGTGAAGATATATCTAATCCATACCCAAAATCATACTATATGATATCAACGGTAGTACATTCAAATGTGTTTCGGTAGGAATACCATTTAACTCAAATGGTCAAGACCTTATCGAGTGATGAACTCTATTCTTAGAACCTATAGCCAACTGCACCAACCAAGACTCTGCATGTAATTCTTTTCTCAAGCCACACTTATCCACTAGGTTAGGATTAAAAAAACTATAATTAGATCCAAGATGAATAAAAAAAATAAATTGATCACAAAGATTACCATCCATCTCAATAATAGATTCTTGGTGATCTGCTTTCCTGTTTTCCATAGTTGCATAAATCTGAGGAATACTATGACCAACATCCCCAACTATCTACACCTCCTAAGCACTATAAATCTACGGCCTACCTCCCTACTACAATGTTTTCCACATATACATCACTACATCCGTTCTCTACCATCACCTCTACTCTGCTGCTCTCCAAGCTATTACTCACGTCCCTTCTCAACTACATTGAACTTCTTGCAAAGAACCGCATTTTCCTTTTCACCCACATCTTGAGGTATTCTCTACTTTAGGGGCCACTACCTTTTACTTTCTCATTTCCTTTCAATTCGTGCTTAGGCTCATCTTTGTGCTTTCATTTCTCATAACAATGATGTAGCTTCATGATGGATTCCTCCAATGATCTAGGTTCATCAAACTCAATCTGGTCTCTACATGCTGTTGGAAACCCACTAATGAATATCTGAATCCTAGCCTTCTCATCCTTGAGATAAGGTACATATCTAAACAACTCGAGGAACCTGCTAGTGTACTCACCATCTATCATAGAACCCATCTCCAACTCATAGAGATCCTTAGCTCTATCATCATAGTACCTCTCTGACAGGTACTTCTTCTTGAAGAGTCTCTCAAGCTCATCCCAAATCAACTGATCTTCCTGAATGCGCTTGAAATTCTTCACATATTCCCACCAAATATCTACTTTCCCTTTGAGATTGAAGGTGGCTATCTTGGCTTTCATGTTCTATGAATAGTTGTGTAATCTAAAGAAATTATTCATCCCAAGCAACCATGTCTCTGCATCTTCTGACTTCTTCATCTCTCCATCAAATGTATGAGGCTTCAATTTCTTGAACTCCTTATGTAAATACTCACCCCTTCTATAAGGATGATGGCGATGATAACTGTGATGATGACTCCTCGATGAGTAAATAGAATGATGCCCATACATACCAGTCCTCTTGTTAGGTGTATCCGGTGATCTTTCAGCTCTAACTGTATCCCCTCTACCCAACTTGTATTCGGATCGAGATCTGCTACCATAGGCTCCATTAATTTTCCCTTCTTGCTCTTGACTGATCCTCAATCATCCATGTCTCTTCAAATCCGATAACCTGCTTATCCTCAGCCCTTGCGAGTCTTTCTTGAGCCTCAACCAACTTGTCATTATTTGCTTTGAAACTTTTGGTCTCTGCCCTTAAGCTCCTCAATGTATATGCTACACCAAGAGAATACTCTTCTCCTTGCTTCCCACCTGATTTGCAGGGAGAGTCACAGGAATTGTAGTCTACCATTTTTCTCGTCATCATTGATTCTCTTCTTCTTGGAAGTGTACCATGTTAGATAAACCAAATAGATACCAAAATAAATTCCATACCTCGTGATCTTTAGGGGAGGCTTATATCATCTACAATATTAGTCCACAGTAGCATGTACATTTATAATCATAATGATATCCATATAATCAACATATCAACACATCAACATAAAAACAAAACAAAAACATCCATGACGATACCAACCGTATACCATGACCCCATGCATAACAACCATAACCTTTACAACATCAAACTTTACCCAAAAAGAGCGCAACATGCTATGATACTATCCTGCAATGCCTCCTCCCACATTTACCCACTTTCATCAGTTTACCTAGCGTAAACATGTGCTGAGGGTCACTATGATAAGACTCAACCTCTTATATGACCTTAAGGAAATGGAATTGACAACTTGATACCTTACCGAATTCCCTCAGGTGCTACAGGACCTTTAGGAGAAACCCAACCCATCCAGGGGTCCCACCCCTAAGATAGCTATCTTTTTCACTTACCTAAAACCCGAATCACTCCCTTTCCAAGGCATGTAAATGACTGTAACCCTCAAGTTGCACTGATAATTCTTCCTCCATGCGACTGTGGACTTTTCCAGTCATTTCTATGCCATCGACTCTAAATTTTGAGCCACATTTTTAGGGCCAAGACTCAAGCCTCTGCCCATAACTCAGTGAAACTTCTAGAAATAATAAATTACATAGAAAAAAAGCTTATGAACCAAAAGTTGAACCAGGACTTGACCTGAACCCTCCCAACCGGGACTAACATTTCGTTAAACACTTGGTAAACATGCAACCTACAGGTCATGAATTCAAGTCTGAACATAATGGTGTGAAAAATTATTTGAGAATAAAAAAGAAGGAACAATGCCTTCTCACAATAGCGATCATAACATCAATTAGGTTTTGCATTTATTATTCCTTCAATTACAAGTAAACATGAAAAGGTCCATGACTAAGAATTGTCAATAACCATTCTTATAACCAACATATAACTAAATAAATAACAATGAGAGAACAACCATTAAAGCCACATAATAACAAGTACATTTACTCATCAAAATCAAGAGAAACTTAACTCTTATTAAACATAGACAAAATCAAACCAGGTTAAGGACTTTCACATACCACCTGACCATAGTTTGGCTAAACCAAATATTTCTTTTAGCCAATCATCCCCATGCCATATTCCAAGCATGAATGTGGGATCTCATGGGATAAACCAATCCATAATAAATGAAGGGAATGAAAATGTTAAACCACTTCCATCCTCACCATACCGTGACCTCACCTAAACTGGTGCCGAGATCACAAAACCAAACCAAGCTTGGATGCCTCAAAATTTATTCTCCAATAACTTGAGGAACTTTCCTATCTCCACCCTTAGGCTTTACCGTGTATCCTGCGATCATTGGTCAAGGGATTCCTAGGCCTTTGGGAATTTTCCTAAGACCACCTCACTCAGATCCAAAATCTTTTGGCAATCAAAAGCTTAAACTGAGAAAAGTCCCATCACACCATGGCTATCTGGAAATGGCAAAGGCAAGGCTAAAATCCACTATCAAAACCCGACAAAATACATGCCAATGGCAGTAAAAGAACCAAATACCAACATGTCAAAACCAACTAATAAATCGGACATCCAACTTGTTACCTATTGAAAATGCAACAAGAAAATCTTAATTTAATTTTGTTCTTGAATTAAATTAGGAATAAAATTGTAATTCCATATCACACGACAACTTGTATGAGCTAACTAAGTTAAATTGACTTAGTTAGCTCAGTTAATTCAAGTTGAAGGTCTAACTAGAGTCATGTAGAGTGTCTCCTACACTATAGGAGCCCTGGTTAAGTTTATTTTTAGTTTTAATTAATTAGTTCAGTTTAGTTGAGTTAAAGTTAGTTAAACTTGTTCCAATTGATGGAGGAACTAGTAGGAGGTCAGACAGTGGGGTGCTGCTTCATGTGTTCAACCAATTAACTCATGATTCACTCATAAATAACTCATGCATGTCAAATATGAGAGTTACTCGGTTGAGATTAGATTTCAAGGCTAGTGCACTATCAATTGTATGATCATCTGAATTGTACAGATGGTACATGAAGTCAGAGGAAGGCTTATGAGGATTGTGCAATTCACATTGAGGAATTTCCCTAATTAATATAGGGCTAATTCCCAAGGAAACAACATAAGGAAATAGGGACATGGGAAATCCAAAATTTGGTTAAGTATTGACTAGAGCTTGTCTAGGGAGCTATGAGACAGATGGAGATAGTGCAGAGGTTGCTTGGGCTTGAGTAAAGCATTGTAATCTTCTCATATTTTCTGAATAATGCAATATATAGATAGTAGAGGTTTTAAGCTATGGATTTCCCCAGGAAATAATTGTGTAATGTGTTGATTGAATTCTTTCTCTTGTATGCTTCATGATTTCATGGTCATTTAATTGTTTCCACTTATGAGTAGATTAGATTCAAGTCTATTGTTTTAGTAAATTACAATTAGCAGTTTGAATCTACAAGGAATTTATACATGGTATCAAAGAGGAAATCACTCTATAAGAGGAGAATACGAGTTTTTCTTTTGCAGGTGAAATCAAATTTGTAGGATCATTCTTCAGAGCCAGTAGGATGTCGCTCTATAGATTGAGACTCAAATATGCCCTTGAGGGTTGTTCAAACTATATCCCTTGGAAGGACAGGATGGATGAAGTGTTGGAAAACAACATGCTGAAGGAATTCATAGACATCGATATTCCTAAGCCTCCAAAAATAGATGCTCAATATCTAGCAGAGTGGAAGAAATGTGTTGCAAAGGCGAGAAGGATCATACAAGAAGGATTTTGAGATCATATTGTCTCGAACCTCCATGGGAAGGATACATCATATGCATTGTGGCATGACTTGATTGACTTATTTCAAAAAATAAGTGACCACAGGAAGCTGGCACTAAAGGACAAGATTTAGAAGATCAAGATTGAGAAGGGTGACATAATACCACAATACTTGAGCAGATTCACTAAATGTCGGGATGAGCTTGGGAGTGTCGGTATTACAGTTGCTGAAGATGATCTGGTCATCATAGCACTTGTAGGCCTTCCCAAGAGCTGGAAAAACTACCAAGATTCAGTAAATGGGAGGTAACATCTACAAAAGTGGGAGTGTTTGTGGTCCGACTTGGTGCAAGAAGAGATAAGGCAGAGCGACAAAGATGGAACCTCATCCAAGAATGATTGTAACATCCTCCTCCCACATCTACCCAAGTAATTGACCAATCAGGATAAACATGTGATGTGAAGTTACTAGGATATGATTCGACCTCCTCAGTCACATTAACGAAGTGGAACCGATGGAAACACACCATACAAACCTTCCACATCAGCAACAAGACTCTCACGAACCATCCCAACCTCTTAGGTAACCAACCATTGGGACCCACTAATTTTTTAAACCATTAAACTTCCATCCAGGAGGCTCTAGATGCTCCCACAACAAGGGTATGCTAGCATCCAAGGACTTTTCTTCCCAGTGTTATTCTTCTGTCCCCGAGATTTGAGCCACTTTTAAGGCCCAAAGACGAAGTCCTTGTCGAAAACTAAATGACACCTTCATAACAGAAAGATAATAATGGAATAATGATAGAAATGCAATCACTTGAGCAAGGGCTTGACTAGACCCCTACTATCTATTGGTGGCTGAAATTGCATGTTTTTACCCACTTTTTTACCTTGTTTCCTGAATCCATTGTATACCATTGTTGGTCAATTTACATTTTAAACTACACAGGTATACCTCTTGTCACGTCTTTATGAATCATTAATCAATGAAGCATAGTCATAGGGGATTGTTGCCTAAGTGGCTTGGTAATTCAATTGTTCTTGTAGATTTGGAGGAAGAATGATCAAGATTGTGGTTTAATGAATGGTGACCATCGAGCTGGCAGTGCTATCCTAGGACATCAACTGTAATGATGGATCAACCTCTCAATCAACACACTGCTATCGTTATATTTTATTTTTCTTTGGAAAACACTATGTAATTGTTGGTAAACATTTGCTGTAGTTCTAGGAGTTGTCAGTGTTAACAAGTCGTATAAGTAGAATTATAGGGCTTTGAAAGTCAACAATTAAGATCAGAGATAATCACGTTAACTTGGAGTCTGTAACAACATACGTTGTAATACCCTTTTGATTAATGAAATTCTAATCTTCTGAGCATTTCGTGACTTCTTAATCTTGCCACAACCCTGATGAGGGAGTTGGGCCCACTCTCCTGATCAGGTGCTACTGGAATAGATGTGTGCATAGAACATAGTTATCGTCAAACAAGAAAGAGAACTAGTACCTATTTTTTTGAGGTAGCAAAAAATCACCCGATTTTGAAAAGTGGTGACGCCAGAATACACTATTTTTTAAACATATTTTTGGCACTTCAAATTTTCTTATGTATCCAGTATGAACTTTTTTTTTCGTTGTTAGTGATTTTCATGCTGATTTTGAAAAGTGTTGATGCAACATCAACACATTGTTTTAAATGTTAGTGATTTTCATGCTGATTTTGAAAAGTGTTGATGTAGCATCAACACATTTTTTTAAATTTCTTACCTTTGACACTTTAATTTTATTTTTTTATTTTTTTATGTATCAAGTGCGAACATTTTTTTTTTGTTAGTGACTTTTATCTTGATTTTGAAAAGTGATGATGAGCATCAATGCTTTTTGTTTAGAGGGCTTAGTTTTTACACTTTAAATTTTCTAATGAAATAAGTGGATATTTTTTTTTTTAAATGTTGGTAATTTTCGTGTTAGTAATAAAACATGACAAAAATATAATAATAAAAACATGA
>APFE031464877.1:57382-97753 GCA_000404065.3 Pinus taeda | reverse complement strand
ATATATATAGGGTATGTGCCGATGCTTGTTTAGCAACTCGATTCCATTATGTGCAATTTGATAGTTGATTTTAAATTTTTTGTTATAATGAATCGAGTCTGCCCCACAATGTGTTAATTTCATAGTTGGTCTTTAAATTTTCATTACAATGGGTTGAGCTCACCTACATTGCGTGTTAGTTTGATAGTTGATTTTTAATTTTTTCACAATGTATCAAGTTGTCTTAGGCTAAGATTTCAAAATCGCTATACATTTAGCATTTAAAAAAAATTACTCTTTCATTTAGGTGTTCAATTTTAAAGGTTTTTAGTCATAATTTTTTTCCATTAAAATATTTTGAAAATTTAAGATTGTTTTGTAGTCATGACCTTTGTTTTTAATCCCATTGTTGAAAAATTATAAAGTTTTTTAATGTTTTTCTAAGTCGTGATATTTTATCTTTAAGGTTATGGCTGAAAACAATTATAGATATTTTTTCTTAGCACCATGCTTGAAAATTGTTGGATTTTTAAGGTTTTTCAAAGAAGTGATATTTTAAATTTAATGTCATATTTAAGAATTGTTGGAATTTTAAGGGTTTTCAAAGACGTGATATTTTATTGTTAATGTCATGCTTGAAAATCATTGAAAATTTAAAGTTTTTTAGAGTCACGATATTTTGTTTTTAACATCATTATTAAAAAGTGTTGAAAACGTACCCTGCAAAAAAAAAACTACTTTATTCTGGCATCAACACTTTTCGATTTCAAGTTGTTTTTTCATGTTTTTTGAGATTTTTGAGCTCGAGTACTCGTTTTGAGATAACAGTTCCCATTTGATCGGTATCTATGTTATAGGTTTATTTATGTTGAGTTATTTATTGTTGTGCATGATTGAGTGTGTTGTTGTGAGTCGTAACTTCTTGTTACTCTTATTACTGTTACAGTTATTTCTGGTTCTTACACATTATTCAGTTTAAATTGAATGTTCAATATTGGGTAGGGAAACTGTGGCCTGCATATACTTTGAATGATAGCCTTGAAATAACTCATAGAGCCCTAGGTTGAAAATTAATGTGGAATTGGGTGAATTGCATGATTCATATATGAACACCAACATTTTGGCATCGTTTCCGAGGAGGCTATCGAAGGCAGGAAAGTACGACCAGTGTTTACCATAGGATTGACCTCGCATTCTGGGGAGACAGTTTTTCACCCTGTTCCAGGTCGAGAGCATTAGATTGTTTTGGTTGCTTTGATTTCTTATTTTTTTAGGACCACTATCTCGTCTTGGGGAGGGAATTTCTCACCCTGCTCTAGGTCTTGAGCAATAGATTGTCTTGTTTTCTTTTTCATAGGAACCGCTCTCTTGTCCTGGGAAGGGAAGTTTTTATGTCACCTTGTTTTAGGTCCTAAGCTTAAATTTGTGATTGGTTTATTTTCTTCTTTTTCTTTCTTTTTAGGGGTCACTCTCTCATTATGGGGAGGGAATTTCTCACCCTACTCCAGGTCCCGATCTTTCGATTTGCTTGAAAGTTTTCCTTTTATTTTTTGATTGCATGAACAAAGATACAAATAAAAGGGGAAGAGGAAGACCCCTGAAAAGAAGAGGGAGAGATCTAGGTAGAAATACCTACATCCAAGAGATCGATTCAAGGGTTGAGTTAGGAGCATCATTGCGAGCTGCTATTAGGGTGAGATCTCATATGAGATCTGGAGGGAAATCAGTTTCATAACCAGAACCTCCTCTAATAACATAAGTGCAATTTAGTGAAGAAGAAGTAGCAAGTAGTGGATCTGAGGAACTGCATATTGCAAGTTTAGAGGAAGAATTTTCAAGGGAATTCTCAGCCCCATTTGATCGAGATAGGTTTCTTCAACAACTCAACCATCTATCATAGAACAACCAAAGCCAAAACCTATTGAGATTCCAAGTGAATATTGGAAGATATTCATGGCTCTTGCAACTTCTTCGATCAAATTCCCAATTGGAGATATCTAACATGATGTGCCTATGAAGCCTATTCCTTTGACAACATTACCTAATTTCCATGGTCTTTCTTCCAAGAATCCAGACACATTCCTTTTTGAATTTGACATTGTTTGGCGGGGGTATGATTATATCTCTGATGCTCAAAAGTTGAAGATATTCCCCGCTACTTTGAAGGGAACAACTTTGAGATGGTTTAGGGGTTTAGGGGGGGAATATATTACTACAAGGGACGATATGAAGATGATTTTCCTTGAAAAATATCAAGACTACTGCAAATCCTGAGATGTGAAGGAAGAAATCTTTAAGATTATGCAGAAAGAGGATGAGAACATGGAGGAATTTGTGGAACATTTTCAATATAGTTTGTAGAGATCGGGCCATAGTGATCTGGATAATAATATCTTGAAAATATTTTTTCTCCAGGGACTGAGGGAGGAATCTTTGGAACTATTGAATGTAGTAGGAAAAGGAGACATATCAAAAGAAGAATTTGATACCATTGTGAATTATGCATCAAGTGTTCACGAGGAGTTGTGAGGCATAGGAATGGGCTTTGAACTCTCAAGACATCCAACGATGGAGTTACAAAATAAGAGGTTGGGAACTTGCTGGACAACTTGAGAACCGATATCCTGAGCACACTGTCATCACAACTAGGTGTTTTGTAGGAGAAACAAAAGCAGATGGAAGCAGAGAAGGCTATGTCCATTTTCTTCCCTTAATGTAGGAAGAAGCACCCGCTGAAGGAATGGCCATTCAATTCCATTGAGACTTGTGTGATATGTGAAGTTAGTCATTCCACTAACACCTAGCCATCTCTTCCTGGGGTGAAGGCCGTTTTTCAAGGAATAAATGAAGAATTAGATTAGTTGTATTTCATGGGGTCAAAGAAACAATGGAAACCACAACCACAGAACATGAATCAAGGTATGCCTCAAGACCCTTCTCAATATTTTAATAATTTGAATTTCAGGCCTTAGTGTACCTTTTTCACCTTCATGGTTGTAGTCTTATCAATATCCAATGCACTAAAAGCCATGGTACCCTCAATCCAGTCCAAATCCTTTATGGTCCCAGAACTGGCGTGGACCTCCTCCTCCTTCGGGACAATTCTCCCAACCTATGCCACAACAGTAGCTACAATTGCCTTCTAATGTGTCCACTAGTAATCCTTCTCTTCATCCACAACTTCCTGTTCAATCCAATCCAAATCCAAACAACAGAGGGGCTCAATAGGTTGGGACACTCAACCTCCCTTCATATAGTATTTCCACCACGGAATGTAATGAATTGAATCTTTGATCTGGTTAGGTGGTGAATATTCAGACTTTACCAATAATTGTTGAACATACCGATGATGAGTTCTTAGAACCAAAACTTGGAGATTCTACTAGAACAATTGGGGGTGATCCAATAAAAGTTACTATGAAACAACAAACCCCTTCACAAACAATTGTTACTAGAGGATGTCAAACTGGTCCACCTTATCTTGATAGATTATCAATAAGAAAACAAAGTCCTCAAACTAAACTTGATTTTTTAGGTGAACTGCAGAATTTATTTGTCAAAATCTCGTTGCTTCAGGCTATGAAGGACGTATCAATTTATGCCAAAACAATTAAAGAATATTGATCTAAGAACCCTGACAGAAAACCAAAGGATCCTCAAACTGAATTTGATTGTTTAGGTGAACTATAGAATTTATTTGTCAAAATCCCGTTGCTTCAGGCTATGAAGGGCATACCAATTTATGCCAAAACAATTAAAGAATATTGATCTAAGAAGCCTGACAAAAAACCAAAGGATCCACTCATTTTTCATGTTATGGGAAAACTATCAGACATAATGTTGGGAAAGCCTATACCTGTAAAATATATGGATTTAGGGAACCCGATTCTGACAGTACAGATTAATGGGGTTGATATCCCAAACATACTGGTATATTAACGTCATAACCTCTGCAACTACGATTACCTTGGGTCTGTGAAACCTTAAACCAACTCCCACTGTCTTGGAATTGGTAGATTAGTCTACTATAATACTGGTAGGGAAGCTGGAAGATATAACTATTTCAGTAGGCTC
This sequence comes from Pinus taeda, assembly GCA_000404065.3. Taxonomy (NCBI): domain Eukaryota; kingdom Viridiplantae; phylum Streptophyta; class Pinopsida; order Pinales; family Pinaceae; genus Pinus; species Pinus taeda. Next base: position 93,700 of record APFE031464877.1, on the reverse strand, counting down.
ATGGAAATACCCTGTCGACCTTTTGGTTTTACATACCCAATCCCAAATCGGTGGACATCCTTTGATTTTAGGAAGACCTTGGCTTGCGACCATAGATTCTTACATTGGGCATTGGTTTATAAATATGGTAATATACAATGGGGAAGTTACAAAGAATCTTATCCTCTACCCCCCCACCAAACCAAGTTCATTATATAAACCAAGATTTACCTTGATGCAAAAATCTCTACCTATGAAAGAGCCAAAATCTGAGAATGAATAAGTTAGACCTATCCTTACCATCTGTAAGGCTATCTGTTTTAAGGATGAAATGAAGGATGATGCCATTAGCACCTTTCTTAGTAGTCCCAACTCCGTTTCTGATTCAAACCACTAGCTGTTAGAATCTATCATGAGTTGCAATGTTCAGGAAGATATGAACTAGAAACAAAAGTTGAAAATATTCCTATAATTGTACTTGTGACAGTATTTATGTAGAAATTAAACCAAGGAAAATGACGAATATTAATCCTGACCTTTCACCCTCCCAAACTGAATAGTTACTGAAGGTCCTTTGGGAACATAAAGAAGCCTTCGGTTCAGAGTATACAGATATGAAAGGCATCCCTACTGATTTATGTACTCATCACATATACGTTAAATAAGAATTTCGACCTGTTAGGCAACCATAAATAAGAACGAATCTTGCCTTAAAAAACATTGTCAAATATTAATTACAAAAAGCTATTAGATGTGGGTTTTATTTATCCAATATCAGACTGTCAATGGGTTTCCCCACTGTCATTGTTCCTAAGAAGAATGGCAAGTGGCGGATTTGTGTATTACAAGGAATTAAATAAAGTGACTTTAAAATACTATTTTCACTTACGCTTTGTTGACTAGGTTCTTGATACGTTAGGCGGAAATATGTTTTTCTCCTTTCTAGATGGTGTTAGATAAACTTGACTCGGGATAGTGTCAAAGTTGACCAGATAAAAATTGATGGTTTTGGGGCACATGGTATTGTGCACCCATAGTATTCTGCCCATGGTATTATATTTAACGGAGCTTATAAAAGGCTGGAAGGACTCCATTGTAAAGTAAGGGCTTGGATGTGAGCGGTGAAGGCTCACTTGGTTGGATTGGCCAGGGTTTTTTGGCCAATGCTAATGAGATATCATTAGGTTGGGTTTTTCCTCGGATTTGGGATTTTCTCAGATAAACATGTGTGTTTATGTGTCTATGGTTGTTGCTGGTTATTTTTTATATTTGTTCCTCTCAGTAATTCTCCATAATTAATTTGTGTTCTCAGGTAAATTTCTTAACAATTGGTATCAGAGCCATGGTTAAGGGTTTGGAATTCGGATGTATGCTTATGCAACGAAGGATTTATTTTTTGGCTTCAAAACAATGTTATGTTGCCAAGGGTTATTTAGCTTGGTGGACATAGAAAATATTGATGCATAATTTATTCCCATATCTAATATAAATACAACCAGAACAAGGTTCTACAAATGCTCAGATAGGCCACTACTCCAACGCTAGAGAATGAACAAGCGAACTAGGGTTTTCTTGAACAAAGCTCTGCGATCTGGCAGCGTTGCTCAAAGGCAGGTATGAAGGAAATGCTTGATTGGTCTGCTGATATGGGGGTGGAGAGCATTGTTGTAGGTATGTATCATAGAGGAAGATTGAATTTTTTGGGAAATGTCGTCAGGAAGCCACTGAGATAGATTTTCAGCGAGTTCAGCGGTGGCACAAAGCCCACGTCTAATGAATTTGGATCGTACACCGGAACTGGAGATGTGAAATATCATTTGGGGACATCATATGATAGGCCTACTAGAGGTGGAAAAAGCATCAACGTCCCTGGGCATCTCTAGGCAGACGATATAAGAGAGCATGAGGTTTTTTCTCCTTGTGAGGGCTTATCAGGTGAATGGCCACATGAAGGTGAAGATGGATCCTCTACGGTTGGAGGAGAGGGAGATTATGGTGGATTTGGATCCAAGCATGTATGGATTTACAGAGGTGGATCTAGACCGGGACTTTCTTCTCGGCGTGTGGAGGATGTCAGGGTTCTTGTCTAAGAATCAGTCGGTGCAGACTTTATGGTCAATTCTGAGTCGATTGGAACAAGCTTACTGTGGCACCATTGGTTATGAATACATGCACATACCAGACCGTGATAAGTGTAATTGGCTGAGGGAAAATATTGAGACAGTAACTCCCAGGGGATACAATACAGAGCGCAGTCTCGTTATGCTTGATCGACTCATCTAGAGTACATAATTTGAGAATTTCTTGGCTACAAAGTGGACTGTTGCCAAGCGGTTTGGGCTCGAAGGGGCTGATACCTTGATCCCAGGTATGTTGTAAGGGTACGAGGTCAACACAAAGAGACAGTGGATGATAGACACGGATCCATACTTCTCAGGTACCAGTGCGTTTGGACCCTATGGCTATGGTACAGGCATGCCCTATCTTGCCAGCCAGCCTCGATCTTTTCCAGTGGTTCGCTTGCCAGGTCTTCCATTCAATTGTAGCGAGAAAAATGTTTGTGAGTTTTTTGCGAGATTGGATGTTGTGGATGTCTTGTTGGTGCATAAGCAGGGTCATTTCTCTGGAAAGTCTTAATTGGATGCTACATTTTGGAGAGTCCCCGAGATGGTCTAAGGATGTGGAATTTATTTTGGTGGTGACGCCCAGGTTAGGTTTCGGGGCTTACATGACGAGAAACTTGCCTACAAAGAAAAATACATGGATTTCTCTCCCGTGGTTGTCTTCGGAATTGCGGTTTTGGAAACTTCTATTAACTGGATCTGGCATGGAGTTAATGGAGGTCTCTTTAGTGGCAGTGAAAAGGATGGTTCAGAATAGCATTAGCAATTAAAAAAAAAAAAAAAAAATTAATGAAGTCAAAATTATTGCATGTAAATGGGCATACTACTGTAAGACCTGGTAAGCATGTGTACCCTTGTATAATCACTAGTAAAGTCTAGTTAGACCTAGGTGATAGGGGGTATGTTGGGTTAACAATACCCAGAGTAAAAAAAAAAAACTCTAAGGGGGGTAAGGGCTAGAGTGAGTGGGATTGTCTCACTTAGCAGGTTTTACTGGAGTTAGTCAAGGAACGCCAAGTCAAGTTTAAGGGGGGAATTGTTAGATAAACTTGACTCGGGATAGAGTCAAAGTTGACCAGATAAAAATTGATGGTTTTGGGGCACATGGTATTGTGCACCCATAGTATTCTTCCCGTGGTATTATATGTAATGGAGCTTATAAAAGGCTGGAAGGACTTCATTGTAAAGTAAGGGCCTGGAGGTGAGCGGTGAAGGCTCACTTGGTCAGATCGGCCAGGATTTTTTTCCGAATGCTAATGAGATATCATTAGGTTGGGTTTTTCCCCGGATTTGGGGTTTTCCCAGATAAACATGTGTGTTTATATGTTTATGGTTGTTGCTAGTTATTTTTTATATTTGTTCCTCTTAGTAATTCTCCATAATTAATTTTTGTTCTCGGATAAATTTCTTAACAAATGGATTGAGTGGATATAATCAGATACAAATAGGTCTTGTGTGACTTCCTAGAGGTTTCCCATCAATTCGGCCTCAAAATAGGCCGTTTCAGGAAAACATATAGGATGTACTAGAAACCTACAGGATGATCTTGTAGGAATTATAGGAAACGTACAGGATACAACTGAGAGCTAATTTGAGGTGTTGGGATGATTGGGAAAGGTGTATGATGAGTGGAATTGGGTGTTAGAAAGTCTATGAGCACTCAGGAGTCAATATCCAAGATAAGAGATGGCTATATTCACTCAATGTAACTAGGGGAATTTCAATGAAAAATGATAAAAAAACTAGTGAGGGTGATGGTGGAACAAGAGATGGCTAAGGTGGATGAAGTGGAAGGTGGTTGTTGGTGATGAATTCTAGGTATCCTCCTAAAGTTCCTACTTTGCTTAAAACATGTGTGTCCTCCAATAACTATGCAACAAGATACATTTTCATAAACTAGAAAAGCATGAATCAATTTCCTATATTATGAAGAAATTTGTTGAAGGGAATGAAAGCATGAGTGATATCTTATTGCAGAAATGGAGATGGAAAAAGATGACAATGAATTTTTTTTTGCAACATGAACCAAATACTAAGTCAATGACAACAAACTCCAAAGCTCATGCAAGAACTAGAAATCTGTGTTTTTGGGGCTGTTGAAGGGTCCCTTCCTCAAGTCATGGTCCTAGAGGGAGGAAGTGAGGCCGAGACACCTACTGACAACCTTATGTTGATCCTTTTTCTCCTTGGTAACCTGCTACTTGAAAGAAGGCACAAATGGAAGCAAACTATCGCACAACCAATCTAATCTACATTGTTGTAATGGAAATGCATCTACTAAGAAAATGAACAGTTAAACTATGAATCTATACTATCATACATGTACAATAAAGAGGAGCCTTGGCTACTAGGGTTGGGTCCTAACCTAGGAGCTTCAGCCCTCTGAGTTAACTTAGTGTTGGCTCAAAACAAAACTCATTATTATTACCAAAACAATGGATTATATCAAAAACTATCACAAGTCTTGTAGCTCGAAAATAGAGTAGATTTTTATATTCAAAAGTCTGAATCCTACTAAGGTCCTAGTCCTCTCTACTTATACATATGAAGTCTCCAAGGAATTCCTTAAGATTAAGGAGGCTTGGCTCCCAAACTCGAGATAAATTGGTGCTTTGCCTTTCACTTACTCGGATGCCTTCTAGTCCTCATGGTTTGGTTGTTTTCACTCCGAACTGATGGAAGAATATTCGAATGGAGGGGTAGTAAATGAGGAGGATTTGCCTCCTATAATCCCTCTCCCTTGTCCCATTTGTGTTTTGACCAAGGTCTTTGCCAAAATTCCTTTCTTTTATCCTTTAATCCTGCATTAAATACACATTAGACCACAAAGAAAAATATCCAACTCTAACTCATCTCATAAACAAAATAGAATCAAAAGTATGCAATAAGTTATGAGAATAGTTGGTTTGACTAAGCTAGGAGGTGAATTAAGGCCCATATAATTACCCAATGATGAGGCTCATCATCCCCCCCTACTGAAAGTGTTGCTCATCCTTTGAGCAACTTAGCCAATATCCATATCCTTCATGGCTATGGTAGCCTCTCTAACATCCCATGCCTCTTCTTGTTGTTCATAGAAGAATGCTTTCTTTTCTATTTCTTCCCATTGCCTCTTTTCTTCTTCTTCTTTTCTCCCTTCTAGCATCCCTAAGAGTAGTGGTGGACTCAGTTTTAGGCCTATCCAATCGACCTTCAACCTTTGCATAGATTACTTATACATAGGTGTCCTGTTGAGTGCCTATCTCAACCTTTGAGGGGACTAATATTCTCTTATCTTCAAGATGTGTGGTAGTGTGTTCCATCTCCTTAGGCAAGCATGTATACTATCATCTCCTAGTAGCCTAAAAATGTCCTCAAAGTGTGAAATTTCTTGGTCTTGGGTAGCCAGATATCTAGGTGCCAGTTGAGGATCATTTACAATCAAATTATGGGTACTGATGAGGGCCATGGGATTTGATTGTTCAGCTCTGATCAAAAGGGGTTCATTCTGCTCTCTGGCCAATATTCTTTTTATCTCTGTAGCTCTTGACTCCTCATGGTTCATCCATGAAGCCAAAGCCATTAATTGTAGGTCTCCTAGCTTGGCATTAGGGTCCCAAACATTCATGTCTGTGAAGGCCATGTTGTGCAAATAAAACTTAGCCATTTTGGCCCTATCCTCTAGTTTACTTTGATCACAAAGATTAATAAACTACCTATAGTCCTGAAATGGCATGGTTCCCCTCTGTGCCAGTGTCTTAATATGAAACTGCAACCATTGTTCTTTGAGGTAAAGAGCATAGGATTTAGTTGGCATCCTACACTAGATTGCCTCCAAGGAGAGGCTGGCCATACATGCTAGTTGGTTCTCGCTTTCCTACAACTGTCCCCTCATCCATGAATTTTCTCTCTCAAGTTGACTTCTCATTATAGCTTCTTTGTCCCTTAAGCCACTTAGCTATTTGCCCATTTCTTTTGTTTTCTCTTCCATGTGCCCAATGTCTTCCACCCCGTTTGATTTGGTGATCTGCATCCATCGATGGGTTTGGGCCCTCTCCTTCTCAAGCTCAAAGAATAAAGGGATGGGAAATTTTTGAGGTATTACCATACCTCCTTCAATAAACCAGTAACAGGAGTCCAGGTTAGGTTGGGGGCTGGGTTCCTTTGTCTCTGTGTATTCCTCTTTAGCTTCTTACTGCTCCCCTATATTGCTTTCCAATTTCTGTGCCTCTTGTAGTTTCAGCAGAGTATCCTGTAGGACTATTTTTGCTTCCTGTAGGTTTTTTTGTGGATCTTGTAGGATTTCCGTAACCTTTGAGGAAGTTGATCTAGTAGTAGGCCTCCTTACATAGGTGATAGATGACTTAGGGGAGGGAATTTTGCCTTTTTGTGTAGGGGAATCTTCAATCTCAATAGGAATTTTTGTTGATGTTTGTGGCTTCCCTTGTTTTATTCTTGTGCTCTTTCTTGTTTTTAAATATAGTGGGGTTTGACTCCTCCTTTTTCCTTTTTGCTTGAATCGGTGTTGAGAGCAGTGAGGGCAGTTGTTGCCTCTCTCTCAATGGCCTTTGGAGACACCCTAGGTGACTCCTTCTTGTGTTATTTCCCCTCTATTTTATTGTCTTCTTATTCTCTATTTTTCCTGTCTTCTTCCTCTTGGGGATCTTCATCATCTTTATCAGTTTCCGCCTTAATTTCCTCCTCTGTTTCTTCATCATCCTCCTTCTCTTCTCCTCTTCTTCTTTAACTTCATAATATACCTCTGTGTCAGCTTATTCTTCATCAATCTCATACTTATCTTGCTTTGTATCTTCCTCTTCCTGTTTTTCCTCCTCTTCATTGACAGTAGGAATGACATCATAAGTTATGGTTTTAATGTCATCCTCTATTGGGAAGTATCTGAAGATTGACCATGTTATAGGGATTCTTAGGTTTTGGAGGGAATCTTCAATGAGGGTCCTAATCAACCCATGGTGAGCTAATTGTTGGGAATTCCCTTCCTTCACTTTGTTGTTGGAGTCTATGAGTGATTGCAACAAGAAATAGGATATGCTGAGTCTTTGTTGAGGTGGTGTTTCTATCCAAAATATTATTTCCTCAAGGATCATGAAATGATAGCCATAAAAAACACTATATCTACCCTCACATGAGATTTATTTTATGAGTTGGTAGCCTACCTTACTCCATGGGTATGGCAGACTGTCCCTCCTTACTCCATTTTTGTCCTCAGTGGGTTCTTCACCTTCTAAAAAGAATTTCCTTTTTTCCACCTGGATGTATACTTTGTCTTCTTTTCTCCATGGAATTCCTAGGGGGAGTGCGGTGATCCTGTTGATGAGCTCTGGGGCGAGATCTATAGTGATGCCCCTTACTACAATAGTGGCATGGATTCTGCTATGTGGAGTGAGGGAGTGAGAAAATTCTTGAGCCACCTCATTATCATACCTTGTGAATTTTCGAAAAACCCCATCCAGTTGTGTCTTGTAAAGATTTCAAGCACTTGGTGTTGTTGTTGGATTCTCACAGTGTTTGTGGGCTCTCTCCTATTAAACCCTCCTGTCATCTTGCTGGTGAAGCTTGAGGAGAAAATGAGAGGGTGACACAAATTTTCAAATGTAGGAACAAAACAGAGTTGACTGTGTATGTAACTTACTTCTCACAGTTTCTAAATTCACTAGATTTTAGAGTATCCCTGGTGTATTTTCTTGCAAAGGGGGATGAAATTTTAGAGCCTACTTCTTTAGAATGGTTGTAGTGTCCAATTCCCATGATATTCCCTCTTGAACTCTTCTCTGCCTATCCTGTAGATTGTCTCTATGTATCCTTTAGATAGTCTTTATGTATCCTGTAGAATGTATCCTGTAGGAATTCATGTGCATGCTCCAGTAGGAATTCTTGTGCAGAATGATGGATCATTACTTCCTCTGGGTGGCTTGGGTTATGAGAGTGACTTGAGTGAGGTACTTTCGAGGAAGTGAAATGCATGAATGCATGGGAATGATTTTTTATTTCCCTTTATGGTGATTCGGGGTGAGGGGGTGTGCTGGCAGCAAAGGTACGTTGCCATTTTTGGACCGTTGATCCCCACTACCACCTCATCATTTCCCACTCCTCGTAATCAGCTCCCACCTTGTAGATCCGTAGTTTAACCACCTTTTGTCCCACTATTTATATATCTTTGAGTTGACTATAGCCACGTGTGAGAAGACACCCAGTTCTGCATGTGCTGACTGAATGAAGGTGGCCAAGTTAAATGACCACCTTTTCACTTATAAATCAACTATCTTGTAACCCTTACAACTTTTGACTACATGATGTATATGAGTGAGCGAGCAGGATACTTACCTGTGGTTTCGATGTTATTCTACAATTGTCGAAGACCAGAGTTGCTACTTTGTATATTTGTTGCATGTCATTGTTCTTCCTCCTCTTACTGTCTCATAATGGTTTCTTTGCTTTTGCAGGTATCTGTGGCTGAAGATCTGATGCTGCTGCTGCTATGGAGCTCCTGGATCATCCTAGTGAAGACTTGTTGTTGGTGTGATTGGCATTTTGTGGGATAGGTTGCTATAGGATTTCCTACGGGATGTCCTGTAGCTTCTTCTCCCTCAGGGTTGTTTAATCATGTTACTGGCTAGGGCCGTGAGGATGGTGTAATGAATGGAAAGGAGTAGAAGTGTGTAGAGAAAAGGATACTCAGGTAATGCTCTTACTCCTCTCTGTTTTCCTTTTTTTTTTTAAATACTGGCAAAAATTGTTGAAATTGTTTTTTGTTTTTTTTGTTTTGAATGGTGAGTGCAGGGATGATGATGGTGGATGAGGTGAGGTGCTAGATCATGCATAGGGTGAATTTTAGGGACCTAACAAACCTATCATGTGCCTTTGGATTTCTTCCTATGGGTTTTCCGAGTCACCGTAATTCCTATAAGATCATCCTGTAAGTTTTCAAGGGATCCTGTAGGAATACAAGGGATCTTGTAGAAAACACGGTCTTTGCATAAATCGAAGAAATGGAGTGGAAAAATGATAGAAATGATGGAGGGATGCATGGTAAGGAGTTGAGGAGATGAATATGTGAGAGGCAGGGTTCCCTTTGGATCCTCTTTTGCTCCTTGACTATCTTTCTCGCCCACCTACAAATGACAATTATATATTTTCTCTCCTTTTTTTTGTTTCTTTATTGAAAAACAACTAGGCCACCTTAGAGAGTTTTTCACCCTAGCTATTTGCTCGGGGTGCTTGAAGGAAGGTTTTCACCCAGGGTTCTTATTCTTTTTTCTTTTCTTTTTTTCTTTTTTCTTTCTTCATCATTGGGCCACCTCACTAGGTTTTCAACCCAAATATGGGAATCAGGCGCCTCATGGAGGTTTTCATCTGAGTCCTTATTCTTTTATATTTTTTAGTGACTTGATGAGGGAGGAGCTGGAACTTTCTTGGCCATCATCACTATTTTATTGATATTATCAATGAACTCTTGTTTTGATAAAGGTCTCTTTTACATTTTTAATCGGTGCCCATTAACAAGCAAAGGAATGGCTTCTTCATCTATAGTTTTGATTTGCACTGAACCATTATCATGGCATATTTCCACAACATAAGGTCCAAGCCATCTTGTCCTTAACTTGCCCTTGAAGTCTTTATATCTAGAATCATATAACAATGCTCAATCGCCCTCCTAAAATTGCTTCTCCTTAATATGTTTATCATGCCAGATCTTCCTCTGAAGTTGAACTATCTCTGTATGTAGGAGGGTCTACATTCTGAATTCATCCAATCCATTCAATTGGAACAATATCTCTTCCTCTACATTACTGAGATCCAAATCTAGTTGGGTTGCCATCCTTAATGTGTCATATTCAAACTCAGTGGATAGTAAGGCCTTTTTCCGATAGACCAGCTCATAGGGTGTGAATCTAGTGGTGGTATTACATGTGGTATTATAGGCCCAGGTGGCCTCAAATAGTATTTTTGCCCAATCCTTCCTCCTACTGCTCACTACCTTGGTTAAGATGCCCTCTAGTGCCCTGTTGGTCACCTCCACTTACCCATTAGCTTGTGGATGATAGGGAGTGGATGTCTTATGCTTGATCTTGTGATGGTTGAGCAGGTCTTCAATCATGTTGGAGGTAAACTGGTTGCCTTGGTATGTGACTAGCTCTCTAGGGTACCCAAATTTGTAGAATACATTCTCCCTTAGGAACTCAACCACCTTTTCTTTTGTTGCTGCCTTAATTGCCCTAGTTTCAACCCACTTAGTGAAATAATCAATGTACGCAATAATGTACTGTTTTTTCCTTGAAGGAGGGTTAATAGGCCCAATGAAGTTCATGCCCCACTTGTCAAATAGCTTCAAATTCACTTGAGGCTGCAGGGGCATTTCATCTCTTGGTGTAGGCCTTCCCATCCTCTGGCACCGATCACACTGACTAGTGTACATTTTCACATATTGATGAAGAGTGGACCGATAATAGTTTGCTTGTAGCACTTTGAATGTTGTCCTCTTTGCTGCAAAGTGACCTCCACAAGGCCCATCATGATAGGTCAGAAGGATGTCAAAGAATTCCTCTTCCCTGACACACATTCTCAAGATTTGACCTAGGCCAAGTTTGAAAAGGTTTCCACCAATCCTAGTGAAGGGGGCACTTTTCCTGACTATCTTGCTCTTTTCTTTGGAGGGAAAGTTTGGTGGGAACTATGCTGATACCAAATAGTTTGCTATATTAGAAAACCATGGAGAGAGAACTAAAATAGCAAAAAAATTCTCATTTGGTAATTGGTCATCCACCATTCCTTCTTCACCTGCAGGCACATTTACCTTAGATAAAAAGTCTGCAACAACATTTTCCTTACCAGGCTTATCAACAATGGTTAGATCAAACTGTTGTAATAAAAGCAACCATCTTATAATTCGAGCATTCACATCTAGTTTGTTCATTAAATATTTGATTGCAACATGGTCTATATGCACAAATGTTTGATAGAATATAATGTAATGCCTAAATTTGTTTAATGAATGCACAACAACCAACAGTTCCTTTTCAGTCACTGTATAATTTAGCTCAGCCTTTGACAGGTTCTTACTGATAAAATAGATGGCATAAGGTAGATTTTCCTCTACCTGACCTAGGGTTGCTCCTATGTCTTTGTGTGAGGCATCATCATGAATATGAAAGGGAAGGGTCTAGTTTGGGCCTCAAAGAATTGGTGCAATGGTTAACTTACCCTTTAGAATGTCTAAGGCCTCTTGACAACTTTTTGACCATATAAAGTCAGAATCTTTGGCCAACAACCCAAATAAAGGAGAGGCTAGTTTGCTGAAGTCCTTTATGAACCTTCGGTAGTATCCAACTATCCCTAAGAATTTTCTGACATCTGTCTACTTTTGAGGATGTGGGACTCTTTGGATGATGCCTATTTTGTTCAGGTCCACTTGCAGTCCTTGCTGAGGTATTGAGTGACCTAACATGGTCCCTTTAGTCATTAATAATTCACCTTTTTTCAGGATTGAGAGACAAGTTAATTTCAATGCATTTGTGTAGTACTTTCCCTAGGTTAGTCAGGGGTTCCTGAAAATCACAGCCATAAGGTGTAAAATCATCCATATAAATTTCCACCGCATCATGGACTAATTCGATGAAAATACTTAAGAATTCTCTCTGGAAAGTGGCATGAGCATTGCATAGGACAAAAGGAAGGACCCTATAGGCAAAAATACCCCAAGGATAGGTGAATGTGGTCTTATCGTGGTCTTCTGGGAAGATTTGGATTTGGTTGTACCCATTGAATCCATCTAGGAAAGAAAAAAACTTTTCTCCTGCCAAGCCATCTGGCACTTGGTCAATGAAGGGTAGAGGAAAATGATCCTTCTTTGTGGCTTTGTTCAGCTCCCTGTAATTGACACAAATCCTCCAATTACCATTTTTCTTGGGAACTAACACTAAAGGGGAGATCCACTCACTGTAAGAGATAGGGTAAATGAATCCTGCATGTAGCAGTTTTTGCAGTTATTCTTTGACTATATGTTTAAGAGCTTGATTCATCCTCCTTTGTGGTTACCGGACTAGCTTGCAACCTTCTTCTATGTATATGTGGTGAGTACACATTGAGGGGTATACTCCCTTCATTTCCTTGTAACTCCAAGAAAAGTCTTCTAGGTTTTCCTTTAACATGTTGCATAGCTTCTCCTCTTCGAGAGTAGAAAGAGATGGATTAATTTTCAAGGTTTTCTTTGGGCTGAATTCTATGGTTATAACATGAAGTGGGCTGGAATCGGCCAAGAATAAGTAAATTGGATGAATGTTCTGGGTTATGGTAATGAACCAGGAGTTGGACTTTGGAGCAGGTGTTCAATCAAGTGATCCTCATCTTGCTATCCTCCTCCCATGGTTGCTTCCAAAGAATAAAGTTAGGTGGAATAAACCTCATCTCTTCCTCCTCCTCCAACCATAAAGGTAAATCATGCTCTAGAGATGATTGAGCAGGAGGGTATAGGACTAACTGCTTGGACATATGCCCGTTCTTGATGGTCATATTCCTAGCTATGCAGTTGATGTAAGCATTGGCTATGGCCAACCATGGCCTCCTAAGGATGAGAGGATAACTAGTAAACTTAACCTTAGGGTAGAGAACTAGAAAATCTGCAGGGTACTCCCAGGAGTCAATGGAGACCATCACATCCTCCACAATTCACTCAGGGGTTAGTGTGGAATGATCTACAAGTTTCAGAACTGTTGTGGTCTTCCTCAATGACCCTTGGAGGTTGAGCTTGAGCATGGTGTCGTTGGTCATCAGATTAATGGTAGCCCCAAGATCGATCACAGTGTGTGGGACAATGGTGCCATTGATGTGCACATCTACTACATGGCTTCCAAGGTCCAAATATTTTGGACATATTACCTACCCCAACATTAAGTCGAACAACTGCCCAATGACATTAATGGTAGGGGCATCCATTTTTTTCTTCCTTGGCTGCTTGAAGAATTTATCCTTAATCAACTTATTGTATATGGGAACATCTTTTATTGCATAGAGAAGGGGGATCTTTACACATAGATTTTTCAATTCTTCCAGAAGTTTAGTTTCTTCTGGGGTGGGCTGGAGTGGTTGGGTTAATATCTCAGGATAGGGTGGATTTAGTTTAAGGTTGCTTTCCTCTCTTTCTTCCTCAACCTCCCTAGGTAGAGGAGGAGGTTGGTTACCTGGGAGAACTTTCCCAAATCTCAGGTTAATCTCCTAGATTTCCACAACATAAGCTGGATATGATGTCTCTCCATTGTATACTTGCTGAGCTTGCCTATTATTCGGGTTCAGATTTGGCTGGGTAGGAATCTAGGGTTGCTTGGGTGGATCAGAGTGTAGGAGTTGTGATTGGGTAGGTGGTGGAGGTAATAGAGCTGGGGCATTCTTGTATTGGGGCCTTCACCCTTGGAGTGGTGTATTCCACTAAGGTTGTGGCGGAGCGTAAGGTTGAAATAACTGGTTGGCTATTTGGAATGATACTGAGATGCATAGGACCAAGGAGGGGGTGTAGACTAGGATGGATGAGCAGGGGGTCCCCAATAAGGTATAACTGTGGTTTGGTTGGGGTTGTAATATGCATGGAATGACCCTTACATGCCTTGCTGGTATGGTCTAGGTCCAGGAGGTCTCCTTTGGTTAATGTATCAAAGCTGCTTAGTGACCCCTTCAGCTTCTTGGTATACATCTTTGAGTTTGGGTAAAGAAGGGCACTTATCTATGGAGTGGTTTTCTTCACAGACCGAGAAAATTTCAATATAGTTCAATGGACATTCGTTCCTAGGATGCCTCCCGATGCTTCTAGGACAAAAGATGGCCAAGTCTCTCTCTTCTTTCTCTTGCTTCCTTTTAATGTTCATGGTGTCCATTTGCAAGGCAAGGGTTTGCATCATCTCACTTTTCAAATCTTCTAGTATATTTCCAATTTCACCCTTGATGGATGAGTTGGAAGATGATGTACTGGCCATAGGTTAACTACCCCTCCCCTTTTTCCTAGCCACCCTAGAATGGTTTCTAAAGACAGTATTGATATCCTCATAGGGTAATTGGTAGATATCTCCTCTTGCTAACAAATGTAAGGTATCTAGAAGATCTTCTCTTACTCCCCTTAGTAGGACCAACTTTAGTGACTTAGGGTCAAGTGTGCACCTGGCCCTTTTGTAACTGAGATAGAATCTTTCTTCGTAGTCTTCTAAGGATTCATCCTGGCCTATGGTCATCTTAAAAATTTCTTATTTAGTATCCTTTGACCTACAATAGTCCCAATATTTGTTGCTAGGTCTACTACATCTGAGCCCAAGTTGTGATTCTATCTCCAGGTAAGCCCATAAACCAGTGCAATGCTACATCCTTGAGGGTAGATGGAAATAGTTTTAACTTTTTCTCATCATCTGTATAGTCATAGGTTCAACATATAATAGAAAAATCAAATAGGGAAGTGTTGGGGTCCTCTATGGTCAGGCCATGGAAATGAGGTATGACAAAGGGGCTTACATTTTTCATCCTACTATCCCTGTTGGTTTCCCTAATGGGGAAGGCACCCTCAACTCTCTCTCTATTCCCTCTATCATATCAGATTTTAGCCGTTAGTTCAGTAGGAATGGGTTCCTCTTCTTCTTCTTCCCTTGTAGGTTATTCAAATATGTCAGGTTTCTCACCTAAAGGTTCCTCCAGTTCACAACCACCGAACAAGAGAGAAGGTTGGCTGTTGGATGAAGTAGGGGCATTTAGCAAAAATTTCTCTAGGTTGCCCCTATTCCTATGAGGCATGAAAGGAAATGTTTTTGGGTTGGTTTTGTATTTATTTATTTTTTTAACTGGAGAGTACTTGCAGAAATGAAATTGTTGATTGAATGAAAATCACTTACAAAATGAAAAAGCTACTTGCTGAATTGAAATCCTACTTGCAGAATAGAAAGGAAAGCAGATAATGGACAATGAAATAAAGGAAGCAACTAGATTACTTTTGTAGAAATAAACTAACGGAAGGATATTGAAGACAAGAAATAGAAGGAAAGAAAGCAATAATCACATTCTACTTAGACATCTCCCCAACAACGATGCCAAAAAGTGATGAAAGCTAGTACTGTAGCAAGGATGTTGTAGCTCCTGGGCTACCAACCTTACTTATCAACCCAGGGTTCGTACAAACTTGGAGGTGACAATGTTGTATGCACAAGTAAAAGTGAAGGTCGTGCTTATTGTCACTATTTGTCTGGCGAGAGACCCTAGGGGTTCCAAGCTAGACTTCTATATAGTCAAAAGAAGCTTGATTCTTTGATGGAAGAAGAGAAAATCTACTCTAAGAGAGCTACTCTACTGCGTTAATGAAGAAAACAACATGTAATGCTAAATCACACCATATCTTAATTAACCATTTAAACAACTATGCTAAGCAGAATTGCTAAATCAACACTAAATAAATGCTACTATCTAAGCTGCAAAAGTAAAGAGCATCAAACCATACTAGTGTGTAAGCAAAAAACTAAACCAAATCTATTTTCACTTTTTTGTTTTTAAAGGCAAAATCAAGTATGCAAATTAATTGTTCTTGTGGATGTGACAGGTGAATGAAAGGTGATGGAGGATGGATAGAAGGTTTATGGAGTGGTTGGATGGTGTGCAAGGGTCCTAGGAGGATTTGTGTGACTTCCTAGAGGTTTCCCATCAATTCAGCCTCAAAACAGGTTGTTTTAGGAAAACCTACAAGATGTATTAGAAACCTACAGGATGCTCCTGAAGGAATTACAGGAAACCTACAAGATACAACTGAGAGCTAATTGTGAGGTGTTGGGATGCTTGGTAAAGGTGTGTGATGAGTGGAATGGGGTGTTAGAAAGTCTATGAGCACTTAATAATCAATATCTAAGATAAGAGATGGCTAGATTCTCTTAATGTAACTAGGGGAATTTCAATGAAAAATGATAAAAAAACTAGTGAGGGTGATGGTGGAACAAGAGATGGCTAAGGTGGATGAAGTGGAAGGTAGTTGCCAGTGATGAAGTCTAGGTCTCCTCCTGAAGTTTCTAATTTTCTTAAAACATGTGTGTCCTCCAAGAACTATGCAACAAGATACATTTTCATAAACTATAAAAGCATGAATCAACTGCATATATTATGCATGAAGAAAGTTGTTGAAGGGAATGAAAGTATGAGTGATATCTTATTACATAAATGGAGATGGAAAAGTATGACAATGAAATCTATCTTGCAACATGAACCAAATACTTAATCAAAGACAACAAACTCCAAATCTCATGCAAGAACCATAAATTTGTGTTTTTGGGGCTATTGAAGGGTCCCTTCCTCAAGTCATGGTCCTATAGGGAGGAAGTGAGGCCGAGACACCTACTAACATCCTTATGGTGATCCTTTTTCTCCTTGCTAACTTTCTACTTGAAAGAAGGCACCAATGGAAGCAAACTATCACACAACTAATCTAATGTACATTGTTCTAATGGAAATGCATCTACTAATCAAATGAACAATTAAACTATGAATCTATACTAGCATACATGTACAATAAAGAGGATCCTTGGCTACTAGGGTTGGGCCATAACCCAATACCTTCAGCCCTCTGAGTTAACTCAGTGTTGGCACAAAACAAAACTCATTCTTATTACCAAAACAATGGATTACATAAAAAACTATCACAAGTCTTATAGCTCGAAAATAGAGTAGAGTTTTACAATCAAAAATCCAAATCCTACTGAGGTCCTAGGCCTCTCTACTTATACATCTGAAGTCTCCAACGACTTCCTTAAAATTAGGGAGGCTGGGCTCCCAAACTCGAGATAGACTGGTGCCTTGTCTTTCACTTGCTCGACTACCTTCTAGTCCTCATGATTTGGCTATTTGCACTTCAAGCTGATGGAGGAATATTCAAATGGAGTGGTAGTAAATGAGGAGGATTTACCTTCTATAATCCCTCTCCCTTGTCCCATTCAAGTTTTGACCATGGTCTTTGCCAAAATTCCTTGCTTTTATCCTTTAATCCTACATTAAATGCACATTAGACCACACAGCAAAATATCCAACTCTAACTCATCTCATAAACAAAATATAATCAAAAGTATGCAATAGGTTATGAGAATAGTTGGTTTGACTAAGCTAGGAGGTGAATTAAGGCCCATATAATTACCCAATGATGAGGATCATCATGACGCAATCCAGAAGTATGGTATGTATTTTTAGATGTAAGATGACATGTGTATTTTGAGAGGATCCAGGGATTTGACGAATCTATCACAGTTGAATCCGCATTGAACTTGCAAGGAAATCATTCCAGAGTTCATGGGATGGATATTTCCATCAAAGAGGAAGTAATTTCAACTGTTAGTAGATTTCCACAAGGAGAGAAGAAATGTTTTTCTCGAAAATATCCTTTGCCAGAGTTCCTAGAATTGTTTCTGTAGGCTGGAGAAACAATAGTCTAAAAGGGTAGGGGGTATGATCAAAAGTCTCTACCGCACCCATGGGCTAAGGTTTCATATTTTTTCATGAGGTATATTACTTGCGAAGGTTGGTTTAGTACCCTATTCAAATATCATTTCAAGCTTCTTACATGCCTTTGGTTCTAGCATGCGTAGCTTCATTCTTTAGATATGCCATATTTTCTATGGAATAGTCTTTAGCTAATGGCACAATCTACTCATCAGTCTCGACAAGCATTAACGGTCCTTACAAATCATTGGTTGGTTAGGCTATTGGTGGTGAATGCTATGTCTCGAACTTTTGCGGCTTGGCCATAATTCACTGAGCTAGCAGAGGAATAACATGTGACTATGATTCCCGCAAGGGAGGATGAGGAAGAATTGGTGGCAGAAGAAGAAGAGGCCTCATACGACGCTGCTCCACAAGAGCCAACGTTGCCTACTAGCCCAATGGGAGTAGAAGGAATGGAGACATAAGAGGCCACAAATGATGCTGCTCCATAAGAACCAACGTCACTTGTCGGTCCACTGGGAGTAGAAGCAATGGAGACAAAGGGAATGTAGTCGACGTTGTTCCACAGGAACTAGCGTTGAATACCAATTTAAGGGGAGAATCGTGGCCCTTAAATGAAGTTGTAGGTGGTGTTGACACATAATAACCAACATCACATATCCAAGAAAATGAATAACCTTTGGATGACGTTGTAAGTGGTTCTGATACACAAGAACCAACATCACTTGCTTGAGGGAATAAGGAACCCTTGGAAGAAACAGGGGCTTCAGTCGACACTGCTCCATAAGAAACAATGTCAACTATTGAGTAGGAGGACAGATTGGAAGAAGCACAGGTAGAAAAAGAAAAAGGGAACACATACTAGCCAGTGAACACAAGGGAAGGAGTGCCTGAGGTAGCAGGCACTGAGAGAATGGAAATTGAAGAAAACATTTTTCGTTCTTCGCTTGTATATTTTCCAAGAACGGCAAGGAAGTTTCATTCCCCTAGATCCCTGGTGAAGGAAAAATCCTCTCGCCCAATCTTAAAATATTTCGGGGCAGTTAAATGCACCATCGTTAACACTGCTACACAAGAACTAGTGTCGATTGGTGAACAAATTGCACAAATTAAGGGATTGGTGGTGAGCATTGCCACACAAGAACTAGTGCCAACCGAAGGGAAAACTAAAGAAATTATGGCCGACACTATCTCCAAAAGGCCATTAGAGGAGAATGTTGTTGTTGAAACTAATCCGGAAGGGCTAGAAACAACTTTTGAGTAGATGAAAGAATATGATCGAGTGGGAGAGAAGTCACAAGAAAAGGGTGTCGAAGACACTACCACATAAAGGCTTGCAGTGACTCTAGAGCCACCAAGGGAAGATGTGGAAGTTCTGGGACCTGAAGGATAATATGTTACGATTGTTCCCTGAGTTGAGGAAAAAACAAAGGAAACACGATAAATAAAGAGACAATTGACAAATTTTTCAACGTCAATCATCTGAGCCCCACACCAACTGTAATACCAGTGGAGGAGGTCATTGTCAAACAAGAATTTATTGAGAAATGTGCAAAAAGAAGGCCTCCTCTTAAGGAAAGGTACCAATCACATTTCAGAGAAAACATGTAGCTAAAAATGGAAATTGTCAAGCTAAGCTGGTAGGTACTGCGTTTACGGAGAAAAGTGAGGAGGCATAAGAAGAATGCTGCAAAACCTGGGGTTGAAACCATTTCACTAGCAGTGCAAGTCGAAGATAGACCCAAAACCTTTGTGGCTACAGAAATCGAGTCGTTCCTGCATTTGATCGAGGAACGATAATTTTTTATGAGTGCATAGATTCAGAAATGGTAGGTTGTTGCATCTCGCCTCCAACAGGGGACCATACCTATGGAAGCCCAATGGGAAGGAGTGAGGGGAGTTCATGAGCAAGCTGAAAAAATAGATACTGATTACATGGACTAGATAGAGAAAGATAAACGAAAGCAACAGAAGAAAATTGAGGAACTAGAAGAGTACATGCAGCTACTAAGGCTAATAAGGAAGAAATGTTCATTCTGGTGCAATATGTAATGGCTTGCCGACCCCCTGCCTAGCTATGCTCTATTCCTCCATGAACAATATTTATTATTTTGCTTAGAAATCATTCATAAGGAAATCAACCATGTGATAGAGCACCCGATACAATTTTTGCATATCTTGAGGAGTCATAATACCCTGAACTAACACCTGATGTGTGAACTCTATATGCATGATTAATTTCTAGGTGATGATCAATCATTCAACTCACTGCCATACGTGGGGGATATTCAGTTAAGAGCCTTTACCTGCTACATAGTTAATTAAGTTAAGTAGAAGAAGGCCTTCGACACGTTTGAAGAGAATTAAGTAAACAAACTACTTGTCCTTCAGATGGAGGAATGTTAGTATGTGAATGTCTATAACAGACACCAAACCTTTTTGGTGATCAAAAGATAGAAAGGATAAATGTTGGCAACCCAAAAATGGTGCATTGACATGTGCACAATCATTTTTTTTACTTGCCAGGATGAGGCCCGGGACAACTGCCAGAAATAGTGGATGCTATCATCATCAACCGTCATGATATGTGGACCTTTTGGGGCAGCCAACTTTGCTCAGGATTTAAACAAACTACCTCAGTATATTGCATGCATGCAGCTTCATGGGGTCCGATGAATGGGTTTGAGGTTCCAGTTCCCCATTATCTGGCTGCCAACCGATTAGTATACCATGAGTTACATGGTAGGAAAGTATTAGTGGAAGGAAGTCCTCCAAACATATGGGTATAAGCCTCTGGTAACATAAATGGATGCAAAATATGATCTCGCACAACTTCATGCTGATCACTGCAACTCCAACCTAGGTCTGCGGAGGTGATGAGCTGCATGAGG
The DNA here is from genome assembly GCA_000404065.3 of Pinus taeda. NCBI lineage: Eukaryota > Viridiplantae > Streptophyta > Pinopsida > Pinales > Pinaceae > Pinus > Pinus taeda. The sequence continues at coordinate 73,266 of APFE031464877.1, read as the reverse complement.
ACATGTAGAAAGACTAGTTGGGGGGAGATGTTGGTGGCTTAATTTGCATGTTTTTACACACATTTTCACCCTGTTTCACATATTCATTTTACACCATTGTTTTTCAATTTACATTCTAAACTGCAAAGATATACCTCTTTTCATGTCATTATGAATCATTAGTCAATGAAGAATATTCATAGGGGATTGTTGCCTAAGTGGCTTGCTAATTCTATTATTCTTGCATATATGGAGGAAGAATGATCAGGACCATGGTTCAATGAATGGTGACCATCAAGCTGGCATCGCTATCTTGGGACATCAGCTGCAACGGTGGATCAACCTCTCAATCAACACACTCCTATATTTATATTATGTTTTTCTTTGGAAAACACTATGTAATTGTAGGCATACAATTACCATAATTCTAGGAGTTGTTAGTGTTAAAAAGTTGTATAAGTAGAGTTATGGGTTGTGAAAGCTGACAGTTAAAATTCGAGAGAATTACATTAACTTGGAGTTTGTAACAACATACATTGTAATACCCTTTCAATTAATCAAATTTTGATCTTTTGAGCATTTCGTGACTTCTTGATCTTGCCACAGCTTTGATGAGGAAGTTTGGCCTACTCTCTTGACCAGGTGCTATTGGAATAAATGTGTGCATAGGTTTATTTATGTTGAGTTAATTATAGCTGTGAATGATTATCAGTGTGTTGTTGTGAGTCATAACTTGATGTTACTCTTATTACTGTTACAACTATTGCTTGTTGTTACACATTGTTCAATTTATAATTGAATGTTCAATGTTAGGTAGGAAAACTATGGCCTACATATACTTTGCATGATCGCCTTGAAATAACTCATAAAGCCCTCAGTTGACAATTAATGTGGAATTGGGTGAATTACATGATACATATCTGAACACCAACACTACCAATGACATGCATTTAATCAAACATGTCACAAATATGTAATCTACAGGTTTAAACATTAGATTTGGGCATAGGGGTCTCATACTCATTTGAGAATCACTAAGAAGTATTGATGTCTCAACAAATTAGCTACAGTTTCATCCATTAGGCCATAGATACATTGTTCATTCATTTACAAGTAAAAACACGATGAGAGCCATACATAGCCACTGTCATAATACATATTCATAACCAACATAATAGCAATAGAAATTAGAAGGAAATCATAGCCATATCATCCACATATGAAATAGTATAATACTCATGAAATAACAAGGAGAAATAACCTCATATTAATGATGCAAAGGCAAACCATTTGTGGGACTTCCATGAACCGCCCGACTGTAGACATGGCTGAGCCAAATTTTTCTTTAGCTATTCACCCCAATGCCATTTTCCAAGCATGAATGTGGTATTTCATAAAATACATCAATAAAAACCATCCAGGGCTTCCATATTCCACACGACCTCAACCCAACAAATAGTGATTCCACCTCACAGTCGAATATCACAAAACCATCTTCAGATTGGTCTCTACCCAAGCCTTCCAGGGCTCCATAACATTTGTTCCAACAAAGGCTCTAGGATTAGTAACTCAACCCACAACTACTGCTGGGCTCCAAATCGTTTGTCCAACCAAGGCTCTAGGACTAATAACTCAACCCGCCAAGGGCTCCAAAGTATTTTTCCAACCAAGGCTTCACGAATTAGTAACTCAACCCAAGCTAAAAGAAACATGAAAACCAACCAGAAAATAAAGAAATAAACCCACATCACCGTGGCTATGCAAGAAATGGCAAGGAAAGGCAAATCCACTATCAATCCAGGTAATCCTCCATGTTATGACAAATCATGTCCAATAAACCACATGCATATCCCATATATGCCAAAACTAGTTTGGGAAAAATACATGTAAATCAGTAATTGCAAGAAAAACCCAATGTAACTGTTGATCCCCTTGTCCTCTTATGCTTTCCTTCTTTTCCTTTTTCTTCTTGCTCCAAACTCCAACTATACCACACTTGGCAAGAGTGCTCCAAGAAAACTCTAAGTGTCCAAAAGTATGAGAGAGATAGAATAGATAAAGAGCTCCAAAACGGAACTGATAAAAGTCTATGAACTAATGCTCAGAAGCCTTTTTATTAATGAGGTCTTTATTTTCTTCATTTTCCATTATTTTCCTTCATTTTCCTCCTCACATGCAAGTTGTGACCTTTCACCTCCCTTTTCTCCTAATTTCCATTATTTTCATAAATAAATGTGCCAAATTTCCATTTTTCCTTTCCAAATCCTTTGCCATTGCCTTTGCCAATTTATTCAGCCATTAATTAACCACAAGTGATCCCTATCACTATGATTTTTACCAACGTTTAGATTGGAATAAGTGTCCCATCAACCGTGTTTATTATTTTTCCTTTCTAAACTTTTATCAAATGGAATTCTCACCATGGCTATTACAGAACCCTCCCCCTTGGGGGAACACCATCCTTGGTGTTCAATGTTAGGTGCAGTATAGGGTCTATAAATGTACCAACATTTAGTTGTCAATATGGATAGTTCATGAAATTCAAGACGCGGTAGTGGAAATGCTAGAGAGAACCCATGGCAACCTGCAAAACAAATTCTAGTCTATCTTGCACATTAATCTCGACAATTAATGAAATCCTACACTAAAAGAGAATTTGAGAAACACCAATCCAAACAATTAAAATCATGTGAGAAATAAAAGCAAATCTTGTACTATTTAACAATGCGAAAGGAAATTCTAAGTACGAGCAAACAAAAGGGAAATCAAAACTAGAAACCAAGAATTGTCAGAACAATATCAAAATGATTGTAAATGATGGAATAAATTCAAGAGAAATTCAAAACCATTATGCCTGCACTAATTCTACTACATCTACCTCTATGTAAAATTATCCTGAAAGCATCGGTAACATAACAAGTAAATTTACTATGTAAATAAACTTATCAAAGAAATTGATTTAATATGAATCTCTTGCCTCATTAGATATGAAGAAATATTATGAGTGCAGGCACAATTCTTAATGCAACAAATCAAATTAATTTTGCAGTTAAAAGGAAAATGTTGCAGCAAATCAAATAACACCAATTTGAAGAAGGAAAGAGATTGTAAATAATTAAATAAACTTCACACAGTAAATAATAATTTAAATGTTGTTTAATTTAAGAGGTGCAGAGCAGTGTCGAGCTGGTTTGGATGCCAAACCAGCAAGCTTGCACCCTCCATTCATAATCTAGTTCACACAGGAATTAAAATAATTAGATGTAACAAATAGATAGACAGAGCATGGCTGAAAATTGCTTCAATTAATTCTGGAAAAAAATCTTTACATTATGCAGATAAACACTTAACTCTTGCAAGCCGGAGATGCGATCCATAAGATATAATTTGGATGATGCTACATTGGAACCAGCTTCTCCTCCCTTCTACGCATTCCTTCTATGCCTGTGCATGCTTATGCTATTGACAGATTAATTGACTCACTAATTCCCCACTCCAGGCAATTTCTAAGCTTATATATAGGCATCGAATTACAATTTCAGCTTTTAAATCAGCCAACTGAAATATAGGAGGGAGATCATCTATCTCAATAATTAGCCAGGAATAAAATTGGGCTTGTAACTAAATGTCAAAATATGAATTGATTCTGGTAAATCGTTCCTCTTTTCCTGGAATGATGTTGTGGGTGGGCCAACTGCTTCCTTGAATTTCTTGTTTGAATAAGAGTAATTTACTCAGCAAATTGGGATCGCCTGTAGCATTTCTATTTTAGAAATAACAACGATGACTCCAAATCAGATGGGCACAATGCTGCATCATCACAACTTGGCATAGCCATAGAAGAATAAATATTTAGTGTGATTTTTAAATTAACGAATTTTGAAACCATTCTTCTACCTATGCAATTGCGAGTTCAGCTGGTGGCTTCAAACAACAGAATCCATAAGACTGTACCCAACCATTGACTATAAATGCAAATCCCTAGAGTTGTTCTCCAAAGTACTCCCTTGTATCATTTGTAGAGACTTCCATCATGATATCGTATGGTTTGGAGTTAATTATGTAGGCAGTTACGTTGAAGCATTTGGAATTGCCCCAGTCTTGGTTTTCATCTTTGCATTGCTTCACACTTTGGGGAGTTGAATATAAAGGCTTGCAACCTAGATGTTGGCAACCAGCTTTGTCAAAATAAGGGTCACACTTGAAAGTTACAACACCCACACTAATGAAGTATTTCCATGCGAATAATGGATAGCTACCATCACAACCTTCCCAACACCGGAATGCACAACATGCCACTATGTCATTTTCGGAGAGAGTAACGTTCATTTTATAGTGAATGCAAAACCCATCAGAAAGTGCTTCCACTAGATTAAATGCCTAGCAAGAACCATAGTGCCCCTGATCTAGGATTCAAATAGAAGCACATTGCGTCCAAGTTATTTGTGCATCGAATTCCTTTGGCAAGTCTAAACCTTTCGAATAAGTTATGAGTGGAAAAATTTCTAATAATTTCCCGGGGGTAGGAAGTAATCCTAGGATACGCTTAAATTGTCCTACTGTGTCATTGGAAAACCAAGGATTCATACCAACCTTCCATACAACATTTGGATGCCTGTTAACTTCTTTTACTGGCGTAGCTCGTTGATGTCTAGAAGTATTCAACGTTGCAACAACTAATTCCATTCCACATTTGGAGGCAAACATGGTTTTAACTTGTTCTAATTCCAACAAATCATATTGGAGCAGTGTAACATAACTGTACACATCATCTAGTGTAGGAATGTGAGTGTAGTCTAGGAATCCTTCAGAGTGCAGGAAACCATAAAATGGTGCAGGAATCCGTTGCATGGTACAGGAAGGTAAATGCAAGTCCATATCCTATATAAAATCATGATCAAATAAATTTTAAACCTGCAATAGACAAACATTTATTAATAATGTTGTAATCTTGATAAAACAAGGGAAGTAAAGAATACTCTCTAAAATAATCATTTAGCCAAACAACAACATGAGAGATTTTGAGTAAAAATAAGACAAAATGGAGGCCCAACACCCCCCATGCTGACCATATTGTATGTCCTCATGCAAGGAAATATGGTAATGCCACTCCCTTGTAAAAAAATAAAATTAAAAACATTTATAGGCATTCATAATGATGTTCCTGCAATTCTATGTGATCACACTTCTTGTGTTGAATAAGAATTGTTCTAAAAAAAAGTGTCTGCTGGACTCTTTATTTGCTTAGACCGATTTCAAGAAAATATAAAACAAAAGCTGCCATGTGGAAAAATTAAATTGCAAGGATGGTGTTATTACTTGAATAAAAATAGCCAGCTTTTAAAATTTCCAAAAATAATATCTCGTAGGCGTCTTAAATCAGAAGCTTCAATTTAATATCCTCATTGTAAATATGAGTGACATAATTTAAAAGACATGGTGTTAGAAGTAGACATAGTAATGCCTTCACACAATGACCATTTTACCATTATCCATGTATAGTTGAAGCTCTTATTGCCTGGGAACAACAAATTACCTGCACTAAGGGTCCCATGTCCGTAAGAATCATTCCAAAAATATAGAATTCCAAGGCATAACAACAAAAGGATTTTAAAGCCATTATCAAAGAGATTGATAATGAGTTCAAGGAAAGGCAAAAACAACCAAGAAAATCATAGAGTAAAATTAACTTTAATGCCACAGGCATGGCCCTATTGCCAGTAGGTGTCTATAACCTCGACAGGGATACCTTTTAACCTCATGAAATGCTTTTGTCCCACCTATTAGATATAGATTCAGAGTAATTTAAAAACATTTACTTTTTATCTTTTTAGAAATTAATTGAAGGTTTTTGTCATGGCTTGGTAACCAACTAACGACATTTCCATTCACAAGAACTAACAAGAATGAACAAGCTGGCTCATGATGAGGCCTCTTGTCTTCCAGCTTTTCAACTGAAATCCATTACCTTTGCTTGGTGACCAGTAATGTTAATGTGATTATCCTTAGGACCCATGATCATAGTAGGTCAGATTGCAATGAGACCTCCTATCCCTCAATTAATTTTTATATGTTTCTAGAACAAAAATATGATTATAATTAACCTTAGATAGGTTACCTAATAGGTGGGGAGGAAAATCTACTCCTTAAGAGTGCAGGATGGTGTGAAATTTTTTCAATTACTATTCTTTACTAGTTGGTCATGCTATCTTAAGAACTTATTAAGAAAAAGATCTCAAATAATGACCAAAAATATTCCTTGAGTTGATCATGTCAGGGTTCTTTATGAAATCTTATTAGATTTTTGTAGGCGTGGTCCACCATAGGAGGTTTTTTCATTGATTCCTTTGAAGAGGGACTTGAAAATGTTTTCTGGATTATAGTTTGCTAGAATAGGAAAAAGTATTACATGTAACTTATAACAATACCCTTTACTGACATATTGATCAATAACCAAAGTCACTTTATAAAATATGAGGCATTAACCGTGAAGTTCTTCTAACAAGTCTTACCATGAAAGTGCATACTAATAGAAATTTCCAAAGATGTGCTTTTAGGGAATCACAAGTTCAAGAGTGTTGTTATACATGTTTATTCACTATTCTCATATTAACCTACCCTATTTTTAAAGAAAATATCGCCTTTAAGTATAGGAGTACTTCCAATGAATCCATGCGCGTAAAAAAATGTTGATTATACTCACACTTAGTTTTAGAGAAAAGACTTCAAGACATACCAAAGCATGAGAAACCAGTTGCTTCAATTGATATGGTACCAAGAGTTTCCGAATGATGAGGAAATAAGGTGGCTTGATGAATGCTCGAAACTAGGATTCAATGGATTCCACATATTTATGATTCTCCAACTGATGCAAGTCTTCAACAGTTTGATAGTCACTCTCCTGAAGGCACAAAGAATTTGGTGAAAGACAAAAGATAAATCCCTCAAGTTCAGGCTCAAATATTTTATTTTCAAATTGACAAGAATGGTTGAGAGAGATTCTAGGGTTATGAGCTTCAACAATACTTTGAGAACAAGTTACAATGGAATATTGCTCCTTTGGTGGTTTTTGAATTATATCTTCCTTGGGTAAATGTTTTGCGATAATGGGGGAAGTCTCCAAATTCATTCCCTTTCCCAACATGGAAGATGTGACAATTTGTTCGATAGCGGGAAGAATAGGTGTTTCAAACTGTTGTGTGACCTGATGGTTTAGATTAGGTTTTAGAAGATGATTTGGGCTAGGGTTTTGGTTAAGGCTTGAACTAAGCTTTGGGTTTGGATTGGGATTAAGCTTTGGACTAGGGTTAGGTCTAGGGTATGGATTAGGTTATGTATTAGAGTTTGGGTTAGGACTAGGGCATGGATTAGGGCTAGGGTATGGATTAGGCTAGGATAAGGGTATGGACTAGAGTTAGGGCAAGGATTAGGGTAAGGTTGCACATGCAGTTGGGACCACGGAGGAGGATGACTTGATGGTGCATTGGAAAGAAATTGTGGTTGTTTTTTATGCTCAAGTGATTGAATTTACATGGGAGATTGCCCAAGAGAGAAGGATCCAAATGATTCTTGAGGCCATGGAGATATCTGGCTCGAGGATGGGGGCCAAGGAGAGGGCCACTACGACCATGAAGCAGGGTGTTCAATTGGAGGAGGATTAATTTTTTTCCATGAAACTGCAAGATTATAAACATGTTGAGGAGCCTACTCAGGATAATAAACATTATTCCAAGTATCAAATGGTGCTAGGTGTTGAGTTATACTTAGTAGTCGATTTGATTCCTTACTTGATTTCCTAAGTGCCTTTAGTAATCTTGGTAGTGATGGGTAATGTTCTATTGAATGGTCCTCTTCACAAATTTTGCAAACTTTCAGGCTATTAAGTGGACACTTTGCAAGGAAGTGTTTCTTTCTACAGTTGGCACAAAAGATAAGCAGTGGGTTGTCATCCTTCTTCTATTCGTCCTAAAAATCATATTTTGAAATCAAACATTTAATAATATTATTTTTATGTTCAAGCAAAATTTAAATTTTTCACTTGTTAATTCTTCATTGGATGATTTGTATGTCTCTGTGGCAGCATAAAAACTCCTCATTGGATGATTCCTCAAAATACCATTTTCCTGTCCTTAACAAGCCAAGCGGTAATTCGTTAGCACATTGAATAATGTATATTATATATATATATATAATATATATATATATATATAATTATATATATATATATATGGGTGCGAGTTATAACAACATCAGAGAAAATAAGAAACCTTAAAGCAACAGTGCAAGAAGAAATAAATTCAAAGAACATAAAATTGCAAGAGAAACTAGGTGAAGGAAAAAACCAAATGCATCAGGTCACCAAGGTCAATCCCCTAAGCGGCTCCCTGGCAATGGTGCCAAAATTTTGGGTGTAGTATAGGGTCTATAAATGTACCAAAATTTAATTGTTAATCCAGATAGTTTGTAAACTTCAAGACCCAACATTGGAAATGCCAAAGAGAACCTCTCACAACCTGTAAAACAAATTCTAGCCTATCTTATGCATTAATGACAACAATAAATGAAATCCTACACAAAAAGAGAATTCGAGAAACAAAAATCCAAACAATTAAAATAATGCGAGAAATAAAAGGCAACCATATACTATTTAACAATGCAAAAGGAAATTCTAAGTACGAGAAAACAGAAGGGAAATCAGAACTGGAAACCAAGCAGTGTCGACATAATATCAAAAAGACTATAAATGCTGGAATAAATTCAAGAGAAATTTAAAACCATTATGCCTGTACTAATTCTACTCCATCTACCTCTGTGTAAAATTAACCTGAAAGCATAACAACATAACAAGTAAATTTACTGTGTAAATAAACTTATGAAAGAAATTGATTTAATATGAATCTCTCAACTCATTCGATATGAAGAAATATTCTGAGTGTAGGCACAATTATTAATACAGTAAATCAAATAACACCAATTTGAAGAAGCAAGGAGACTGTAAATACTTAAATAAACTTCACACAGTAAATAATAATTTAAATGTTGTTTAATTTAAGAGATGTAGAGCGGTGTTGAGTTGGTTTGGCGGCCAACCCAACAAGCTCACACACTCCATTCATAACATGGTTCACACAGGAATTAAAATCATTAGATGGAATAAATAGATAGATAGAGCATGCCTGAAATTGCTTCAATTAATTCTGGAAAACAATCTTTACATTATGCAGACAAACACTTAACTCCAACAATCAGGAGAAGCGATCCATAAGTTATAATCTGTGTGATGCTTCATTGGGACCAACTTCTCCTCCCTTCTGTGCATTCCTTCTGTGATTGTGCGTGCTTATGCTATCGATGGATTAATTGACTGAATAGTTCCCCACGCTAGGAAATTTCTAAGACTATATATAGGCATCGAATTACAATTTTGGCTTTTAAATCAACCAATTGAAATATAGGAGGGAAAATCATTGATCTCAACAATTTTCCAGGAATAAAATTGGGTTTGTAACTAAATGATAAATTAGGAATTGATTATGGTAAATCGTTCCTCTTTCCTTGGAATTATTTTGTGGGTGGACCAACTTCTTTCTTGAATTGCTTGTTTGAATAAGAGTAATTTCTTCAACAAATTGGGATTTCCTGGAGCATTTCTATTTTAGAAATAAAAATGATGAATCCACATCGGATGGGCACAACACTGAATTGTCACAGCTTGACTTAGCCATAGAAGAATAATTATTTAGTGTGATTTTTGAATTAATGAAGTTTGAAGCCATTCTTCTACCTACGTAATTTCCAGTTCAGCTGGTGGCTTCACACAATGGGATCCATAAGACTATACCCAACCATTGACTATAAATGAAAATCCCTAGAGCTATTCTATAAAGTACTCCACAGTTTCATTTTTAGAGACCTCTGCCTTGATATCATATGGTTTGGAGTTAACTCCGTAAGGAGTTGCGCTGAAGCATTTAGAATTTCCCGAGTCTTGGTTTTCATCTTTGCAGTGCTTCACACTCTTGGGAGTTGGATATAAAGGCTCATAGCCTAGATGTTGGAAATCGGCTTCATTAAAATAAGGGTCACACTCGGCAATTACAACACCAGCACTGATGAAGTATTGCTATGCGAATAATGGATAGCTACCATCACAACCTTCCCAACAACGAAATCCACAACATTCCACTAGGTCATTTTTAGAGACAGTAACATTCATTTTATAGTGAATGCAAAACCTATCGAAAGTGCTTCCACTGCACCAAATGCCCAGCAAGAACCATAGTGCCCCTGATCTAGGATTCAAACAGAAGTTCACGACAGCCTAGTTATTCGTGCATCGAATTCCTTTGGAAATCTAAACCTTTTGAATAAGTTCTGAGTGGAACGCTTTCTAATAATTTCCTGGGCATAGGAAGTACTCCTAGGAGATGCTTAAATTGTCCTACTGTGTGATTGGTAAACTAAGGATTCATACTAGCCTTCCATCAAGCGTTTGGATGCCTGTTAACTTCTTCTACTGGCGTAGCTCGTTGATGGCTAGAAGTCTTCAACGATGCAACAACTAACTCCCTTCCATATTTGGAGGCAAACATGCTTTTAACTTGTTCTAATTCCATTAAATCATATCGGAGCAGTATAAAATAACTGTACACATCCTATAGTGAAGGAACATGAGTGTAGTCCAGGAATCCTTCAAAGTGCAGGCAGTCATAAAATGGTGCAGGAATCCGTTGCATGGTACAGGGAGGTAAATGCAGGTCCATAGCTGGTATAAAAGAATGATCAAATCAATTTTAAACCTACAATAGACAAACCTTTATTAATAATGTTTTAATCTTGATAAAACAAGGGAAGTAACGAATACTCTAAAAAATAACCATTTAGCCAAATAACAGCATGAGAGATTTCGAGTAAAAATAAGACAAAATGGAGGCCCAACAGTCAACAACACCTACAACCAACAAGGTTGTTGTGATAAAAACATGCTACCCATTGAGTTTTATAACTTAGCTCATTGCAGTATTGACAATGATCATCCTACTGAGAAGCAAACCAACATGACAACATAACAAGTATAACATCATAATGACATGACCACCATATTGTTTATTGGATCTTTATAACATATCTCATGGTGGTATTTACCTCCATTCACCAAAGCATGTAACAAAACATATACCAAAGAAATATACCGAAACATCTGCTCAACCAGCAAATAAGGAGGGATACATAGCCCACATCTGATCCGCCATCTCCCATGTAGCTTCATTGGGCCCAAAGTGCTTCCTGCATTTTAACCTACTCGATTTCTAGGTTCTGGAGCATTAGCATGTTTCTATGCAATATACACTACGGTTCTGGTTGGAATTCTCCTTCTGGATCCACCTGCAATACAGACTAGTCAATCACATGATCAACATCTTTATCATACTTCTTAATAATTGACACATGGAAGAAAAAATAATTTCACTGTCAAAGGCAATGCAAGTCGATAGACTACTAGCCCAATCCTTTCAATAATCTTGAAAGGTCCACAAAACCGGGGTGCCAACTTGGAACATGATCTACTCCACAAGGAGCTCTTCTTAGGTTTGATGCACAAGTACACCCGTTCCCCAACCTGGAACTCCTTGAACAACCTATCCTGATCTACATAGCTCTTCTACCTATCCTGTGTTGCTTTCAAATTTTTCTTGATTACTTGCATTTCCTGCTCCATGTCTGCCAACATGTCCGGTCCAATCAACACCCTATTAACTGGATCACTCCAACTAATGGGAGTACTACAACTCTTCCCATATAATGCCTCAAACAGACTCATCCTTAGTGACTCTTGGTACTTATTTTTGTAAGAAAAATCTATGAGTGGAAGGTACTCTTACCACTTCTATTGCTGATGCATCACATACATCCTAAACATGTCCTCCAATATCCTATTGATCCTCTCTGTCTATCCATATATCTGTGGATAAAAAGTTGTACTGAAGACCAAATCTATGCCAAAACCTACAACCAACTCCTTCCAAAACTTGGAAGTGAACTTTGCATCCCTATCTGACACAATCTTCTTCGGAACTCCATGTAATATGACCACATCCCTAATGAAGACCTATGCTACATCACTTCCTAAGAATGTAGACTTCACTGTAATGAGGTGTGCTACCTTTGTCAACCTGTCCACCACTACCATGATGCAATCATGTTGTCTCACTATCCTCGGAAAACCTATGATCAAATCCATGGAAATGACCTCCCATTTCCACTCTAGAATCATAATCGGTTATAGTAGTCCACATGGATGCTTACACTCTACCTTCACCTATTGACAATCCAAGCACCTAGCCACAAACTCTGCTACGACTCTCTTCAAATTCGGCCAATAATAGAATTTCTTCACTGTTGTCAGTGTCTTCTAATATCCTTGGTGACCTAAATATGGTTTCACATGAAACTCCCTCAAGGTCACCTTCTTGAGCTCACTGTTATCTGGCACATATATCCTGTCCCTAAATCTAACCAATCCATCTGCCATGAGATGATAGTCCACATCTTATGCATCTACACCTATACATGTACTTGTACCTATACCTGTGCCACTACCTATACATGTCCCTGTACTTTTCTGCAACCTGTGCACAATATCCATATACTTGACATCTTGCTGACCTGCCTGCAAGATCCTATCTTGTAAGTCTGTCCCATAGGAGCTCATAGTTTCTATGTGATTTAATTGTATCCGCTTGCTAAGAGCATCTACCACCTTGTTCTCTTTACCTTTGATATACCTAATCTCAAAGTCAATTCATTGATCGTAGCCAACTACCAAGCCTACCTTCCATTCAAATTTGGTTGGTCAAATAGATACCACAACCCACTATGATCACTCATCAAGACAAACTTCCTCCAAATATTCAATGCATGTGTGATCATTGCCAACTCAAGATCATGTGTGGGGTAGTTATGCTCATGCTCATTCAATTTTCGTGACTCATAGCATACCACCTATCCATCCTGAATAAGGACTCCACCAAGTCCTCTCTTGCAAGCATTTGTACATACTACAAACTCTTTGACGAGAGCTGCAATCTTTAACATTGGTGCATGTGTCAACAACTTCTTGAGATGCTCAAAACTAGGCACACACTCCTCTGTCCATTCAAAATTCTTACCTTTTCTCTGCAATGATGTGCTAGGATAAGTAATTTGTGAGAAGTTCCTAATGAACCTCCTGTAATAACCTGCTAATCCCATGAAATATCTCACCTCATCCACTTTCGTGGGAGCTACCCATTCCATGATAACTCTTACCTTTTCTGTATCCACTGCTATGCCCTCGTTGGAGACAACATGCCCCAAGTAATGTACCTTATTCTGAAAGAAACTACACTTGTTGAGATTAGTATTCAACTAATGTTGTCTCAACAATCTCAACACTGTTGCTAAATGCTCAACATGCTCTTCATTTTTAGAATATACCAATATATCATCAATGAAGACAATAACAAACTTGTCCAAGTACAAATGCAACACACTATTAATCAAGCACATAAAGGTAGTTGGAGCATTATTTAAACCAAATGGAACTACAAAAAACTCATAATGCCCATACGTGGTACATAAAGTTGTCTTATATATGTTTTGTTCTTTAATGCATATTGTTTCACTCCTCCGAATCTCCAATGCTGAGGAAGAGTCCAGCTGAGGTAACCATAGACCAACCTTTTGAATTGGTATCTAGCCCTACCAAGTCGGAGAGGTCTCCACAAAATCACAGCCAAGAGGGCTGGATGAATTACTGTTTTAGGCTAGTTATGATGTGCATAAGGGTTTGATTGTTTGAAATTGGGTTGTTGGATGAGGATTAGGTCAAAGAGACTAGGTTAGGGCCAAATAAGGGTATGATTGCAGACATCTGATGGAGCAAGGTAGGTAGACACTCAAACATGTTAAGTTTCTTAAGTGAGATGGATCAGACTGGTGAGGTTCTAGAAAGAGAAATACAATCATGTATTCTTTCTAAACTGAAGAAAATGGACAAATTATGAAGATTTCCCCAAAACAAAGCATGTAAGATGTATTCTGCTCATCAACTTGAAAATCAACATATCATCGAGGTGAAATTAAACATGAGAGTACAAAACATTCAAACATATGCAACATAAGAAGAAACTATGTCAAAATGCCATACCACAGGTATTCCATCAAAATAACTGCAACTCATTCATTAAATTTCTGCTAAATACTGATTACACTAGTGCCTCTGATCAATACAACAACATCCAACTGAGTCCAACCTATGAAATGAGTCAGGAAATGATAGATATATCCATAAAACAACTTCTCCCATCCTCTGGGGTCGAATCCATGAGTTAAGGAGCTATTCCACCAAAATTTGAACTGAAACCTAGAGTGTAGCGAGGTCAAACTGACTCATCCCTCACTTTTTGGAAACTAATACATTACATCACAAAAAGAGTTTTCACCTAATGTATTTACCCTAGGTAAATTTAAAACATCATTATTACATTTACATCCATCAATTACATTGGTAAAAACATGATTTGTCCAGGTGAAACTGTCAAAATTGAGAAAATTTACAAAATGATGAAACTCAAAAAATTTGTTTCAAAAGCACGGCGCCACTATCCTAAGCACAATGCCAAATTAAGATCCACTTTTGAGGGGGTTCCTAGTGTCCAAATTGAGGCCAGGATAGTTAATTGGAAATCCTATCTTGTCTAGTTTCCGGATCTACCTTTAGAGTCCAAAATGGTCAAGTTTTGACCCTCCAAAAGTTGATTCTCCCAAGATTTGTCAAAAGCGCAGCGCCAGCCTCAAAACAGGGTAGAAGCATGATTTTTGGGTGTTTTTTCACTGCCCATTTGACCCAAAAAAGCTTAGAAAAGTGGTTTTCCTAATTATATTTGGCCTTCTAAATCCAATGGTGGCGGCCATTTTTCATTTTGAAGCGTCTAGGAAAAACGCAGCGCCATTTTTGGCAATGTGATTGGTGCAAAAACTGCCAAAAATGCAAAAAACTCCAAAATTTTCAAAATTGATCAAAATTCTTGAAAATTTGATTTGTGGAAGGCTGATGAGGTATGTTAGGCAATGAGTGATGATTTATAAATTATTTCAATCTTGACTTCCTTCTTTTGCTTGGCTAGGGTTTCAAGTCTTGTTTTGACCTTTTGGAGCTTGGACCTTGCAATTTGATTTTTCTTGAAGTAATGTTTGGCCATCTTTATTTGTAAGTCATTCTCCCTATTTTAATTCTTAAAGAGCTTCTCAAGATGCTCATTTACCCTTTCAAATCAATATTCTCGGTCCTTATTGGTCATGGTGGCAAACTGCTCATTCAAAGTGAGCTTATTGGCAAGTTCAACCTCATTTTGCCTCTCTAGTTCTAGAGCTCTTTTCAGCCCTCTAGTCCTAGGCCTCTTTCTTGGAATTTGGTCTTCTTCCTCATCAAAATCACCATACTTCCCATATGCTTCATCATGCATGACCTTTACTTTCTTTTCTTCTCTTTGAGCCTTGATGAGTTTCACCTCATAGATCAGATTTTTGGTCTTTAGTTGCTTGTTTTCATGCTCAAGAAAAGAAATAACAAAATTAGCTCTATATAAGTTAGTCTGAAGCTCTCTAATTTGGGCATCCTTCTCTTTTACAAGAAAACTGGAAGTTTCATGTTCATCTGGCCGATCCAAGTCAACTAGGTTTAAATCTGCCTCCTCACTATGAGGATCATTATTCTCTTGCATGGCTTCCTCATGCTCATCTGCTTCTGTGATGTTTTTCTTGCCCTTCTGTACCTTCTTTGTTGATGAAGAAGGTAGGGCCCCTCCCATAATATGTGGGGCAAACATTTTCCTATTCCCTTTCCGATATGTTCTAGTAAATAT